>JBBDHG010000199.1:800000-810000 GCA_037951165.1 Lophius americanus | reverse complement strand
ACCACTGACAGCCAACGCTGACGATTCTGACAACCCAGATGACACCAAATGTTCTGGATAGTTGGGCATCGCTGCAGAACACCGGATCATTCAGCCGCTGAAGAAAGAGAATGAACCTTCAACCTGACGACACGTGAGCGGCGTTTGATGAAGAGGCGCTACAAACATCACAACGAAACTGAAGTCTTTCCAAAGGACTCACACACATCCGTGTTGTTGTTGGTTTCTGGACGGGTCAGAACCTTCCTGCCCCAACACTATTTTAACCCTGAAGGTGAGACGGAGCGAACAGAACCTTCAGACCGGACCCACATTAGACGTGCGGCGACTCGCGTTCACGTCACAAACCGGTTTCCTCGGGCGGCGGTGTCAACACTCGCGTTGATGCGTCCACACCTGCTGAGGGCGGCGCCCTGAGAGGAAACGACAGCGAGACGAAATGATCCTTCAGCAGAACGAGGCAGATGTGACGGACGCCAGACGCCAGACGCCTCACGAGGAACGCTCGCCATGAACGTGTGTGTGTGATGTGTGTTAATGTATGTGTGTGTGTGTGTGTGTGTTAATGTGTGTGTGTGTGTTTTCCACACGCTGAGGCTCTGTATATGCTAATGTATATATGCTAATATCCCACATGACTACGCTAAGACGCGGATTTTCAGCAGATCCTAAAAACCACTAATTACATAGAATGCTAATTTTGCTAATTAGTGTGAAATAGGAATATTAGCATATGTAGGGGATGCCGTTGGTTTTATTACCTCCTCCAGAGAGCTAACGTGTCTACATCGGTATATTCGTCCGTTTGTTCGCAAGATTACAGAAGAACTGCAGGACGGACTCGCTTGGACTCGGGTGGAGGTTTTGGCGTATCCTACAGATGATTGAATTGTCGGCGTTGCGTCATGAACTTCTAACGTTTAGATTAAAATATGGGTGAAATACGATACGTTCACGATAAATCCCCTCCAGTCGATTCATTTAACCCTAATTTTTCAGATTGATGGCCAAATAACTTTTGGTGATGAAGCTCCTCCTAGTGTCAGAACTTAACTACTGACCTTTCCCAAAATCAACCCAGTTCTTCCTTGCATGAAGGTCTATTTAGGTAAAAAATTTGAAAATGGTCCATGAAATATATTTTGAGTTCAGTCTGGGAAAGTGTTTTTCGTAGAAAAGAAAAAAAAAGAAAAGCTCGTCGTTGTGAGTAAAATATGACGTATATTATTAAAACACAATATATATAAGATGTATTTCCTTAAATCGACTCTTATGCACCAAATCTTGACTCAATCAGACTGACCTGATCGTTTTTAAGATAAAGCTCCCCCTATTGTTTGAAATTCTGACTAGCCAGAATTCAAATGTAGATTTTTGAACCTTGACTTACAACAAGTCTGGAATCTATTACCGATATCAGTAAAGAAAATCCAGTCAAGAGAATAAATGAGAGGCCTAGCCCTCCATCCCCAGCATCACGTCTTCGGATATGTTTCCACTGCTTTATTATCTAGGATTGTTGAAAAGTTGTTTTATTAAATGTCTGAAACTTCTTCCTTTTTAGCTGAAAAATCGCCGTGTGAAACTTTAATGACAGCCGCCTGCAGAGCTCCACCGCGGCGCTCCACCGCGGCGCTCCATCGCGGCGCTCATTAAAAATCATTGCAAAAAAAAAAAACCTGTGAAAATGCAAATTCTTTGCCTCAAACCCAGGAGGCCTGCCTGATTTAAAAAATCAGGATGAGATGTTTGCATGTTGGGGGAAGAACAATCGTATTTCACGGGTAATGCCGGATGATGCACCTTCATGTCAGGTGTAACGCGGAAACAGAAAAACAGAGGATGTGAAAACGCGGCTCCTTAAAACCTCCCAGGCTCTTCTGTTCTCTTGTCCATACGTTCCAGTCGGCGGGTACCAGGAGGGCTGACATTTATATCGCACACCCACTTACACTTGGACACACGTCTGCACAAAGACGCGGAGCAAACGAGACAAATTGGAAACTTCGCTCAAGCGTCTTCTGTTTGTGGGCCGGTTGTCATCTTCTCTCTGGCGGCGGTTGACATGTTGACAAGGAGCGAATTGCGAGGAAAGACTAAAAATGCAGGAGTTAGAGACACAGAACAGGTCTGGGCTGGTACTGGATCAGCGCTTTGACATTGTCGAGTGTCCTGATTGGACTAATGCAGAATCATAGCTTGATAGAATAACACCAAAACATTTAGAATAATGGGTCAAAATGAAAACAGCTTATTAACACTTTTAATTTCCCGCTCAGCTGTTTGGAGAAAATGTCGAGTTTCTGTTTCTTCTTGAACATTTTTGACTGAATCTGTTTATAAAATAACCCAGTAGCAGCATTTTACCTGCTAAAGAGAAAGGGTCCGAGGACGAAGCCCTGAGGGACACCAACTGAGAGGGAAACATTATATTAGAAGCAACTTTTGAACAACTAGGATTCATTAAAGTCTGTGAGGGACTTACTAAACAGAACAATGTAACTGGATACAACTAAATAAAGTAATAATAAATATAATAGTTTATTCTTTATTCTTTATCTCTTGAAAATGGACTATTTTCCATAAAATACAACATTTCATCATGACATAATTCTATAATATAGATAAATATTTTTTTACGTTTGAAAAACGTGCTTTACCAAACGATTTGTCACTTTATGGTAAATTTATGAATAAATACTACGAAGAAATAGAGTCAAATGAATTTATTACATGCAGCTTTTATTCCTATCTTTCTATTTTCATCCAGCAGCTGAAACATGATGCTTTGATCTGCAAAAGTGTTTGAGCTCCCTGAGGGTCATTAAAAGGGTCTCGGTCCTTCATCTGACGGGGGAAGAGAACGTGTCGAGGCCCGGTTCAGGTGCTGAGATGGAAGGCGGGTCGATTTTCACCTGGAAATAATGGTTGTGTTTTTCTGTAGGAGTGAGCCTCTCTTATCCACAGAGAGTTCTTCCTCCACACTGGGGTCACGGTTACGACCCTCTTGGCATGAACGGCCCCCTCCCGTTGGAATCTGGTACAAATAGGACGCAAACCAGTAAAGTTTTCGCGAGCCGATTCATTCGCACCAAATTTGGACGAAATCTGACCCAAAAACTTGTGGAGCGAAAAGCGCCCTCTAGTGTCAAAAACGTACAACCGACCTTTCCCAAAATCAATCCAGTTCTTACTTGTGAGTCTGTGCAGGTATAAAGTCTGAAAACGATCCATGACGCAGTTTTTGAGTTATCGCGTTAACACGAAGGATCTTCTGTGACGGTTAGGGTTAGCGCCCCCTAGTGAGTAAAATGTGAACTATTAGAGTATCATATGACATCTAAGAGATATTTCTCCTTCATCTGATTCATATGCACCGAATTCAGACTAAATTGGACCAACGGTTAACAAATTATGTTCTGGCAATTTTGGAGATAAATTTTCCCTATGGTGTCAGAAACATACAACCAAACTCCATCAAAGTCAATCCAGTTCTTCCTCGCACTGAAGTTTATGTGGGTCTAAAGTTTAAAAATAAAAGAGATCCATGATGTAGTCTTTGAGTTATCCCGTTAAGACGGTGAACGATGAAGATTCCATAATGTTCCCAAACTACCCTGATCAGGCATAACGGATCTAACAGTGTATCAGGAAGTTCAAAGGTCATTAAGGATGAAAAAGAGCAGCCTTGTAGCGGATGAAGAATGGAATGGCGGTCTGTCCTGATGACATATCAGTGGAGGCATGGAGGTGTCTCGGAGGAAAGGCAGTGGTGAGGGAGGACATGAAGTTGGTTGTGGTGACAGAGGAAGGTGCAGAGGACAGGGCAAGATCCAAACAAACCATCCGCTGTGGTTCTTCAACACACAGTCCATCATTTGATGGACATAATTTCTACGACTGTTTCAGCAACTAATACTTCAGTAGGTCTCCTGGTGGATCGGGAAACATTGGCGATCCTTCTTTTCCACCGCAAGTCAGTAAGCCCATGACCCTGTCATCGGTACTTTGAAGCACATTGGTAGGTTCCACCTAAACCCAACAAGATCTGCAGATGTTGCAGATTCTGGAGATGTTCTGACCCGGTGGTCGAGCCATTACAATTTTTCCCCTGTCAAAGTCGCGCCGATGTTATTCGGACCTCGTCTGTCGGTGGTTATAATGTAATGGCTGATACATAGGCCCTCTGGTAAATGGACATTATTAACGACTACTGGAGGAGAGAAAGAAGAAAAAAAGAAAAACCTCTGGGGGATTTTTTATTCCTCATTCTATAGTTTGGATATAAACAAAAAAAAAACGTCTCAGCAATAAAAAATGCAGCAAAGTGCAAAAAAAGGAGAAAATTAAATGTTAGCCGATGGACCAAATGACAAACCGCACATTAAAGGAGAAACATTACGGATACGATATGAGTTACGGAACCAGGAATTGATTTGAAAAGTGCTTTAGAAAATGAGCTGATTGATCGGAGCAGTTATCAAAGGAAAGGCAACTTTATTTTTATGGCACCACTCAGACGTTAGGCAATCCACGGATCTTTACAGGGAAATAAAACAGCATTAAAGAAAATAAGACACTAAAACAAAACTTAAAGACAAATTTAAAAAAAAAAGCCAACGCATAAAAAGTTGCGGGAAACGGAAAAGTAGTTAAAAGTTAAAAGTCAGCCAGTGAAACATTTTTAGGTTTCACTAGCTTAACGTTTTAGCCTACGCTGTCGTCCCCCGATCCCCTGGGTTGTACAAGCAGTCCTCCTGATTGAACCCCACAAATCCAGATGTCCACAGTATTTTTTGGAGAGAAAAAGAGTTAAACACGAATTATTAAGTATTAAATATAATATCGTGAATAAACGATAAATCTCCTTGAGTCGATTCATTCCCACCAAATTTGGACTAAATCCGACCGACGTTGAGAAAGTTTTGCCCCGACCTTTTCCATGTAAAGCTCCTCCTAGTGGGGGAAATATACATTCAATATCTCCCTAAGTCAATCCAGTTCTTCCTCGTAGTACGGTTTATGGAGGTCTCAAATTTGAAAATGATCCGTAAAATCATTTTTTAAGGTTTTGCGTTGACGCAGAGGATCTTTGACGACGGACGTTGCCTCAGGTATTCTGGGAGTTTGCTCCACAGGTGAGTAGCATCGGAGCTAAAAGCTGCTCCACCTTGTTTGGTTTTGGTGCTGGGAAAATGAAGGAAACCAATCCCAGATGACCTGTGGGGTTTGAATGCATCATAACGTAGAAATAAATCAGAGATGTTTTTAGGCCCCAGACTATTTGGCGTTTTATAGACGAATAATACGATTTTAAAGTCCGTGCAGTGATTTAAGAATCGTATTTATGTGCTGCTCCCGCTTAGTGTCATAGTAAGGACTCATTCTGGACGAGCCGCAGCTTTCTGATTGATTTTTTACTGAGACCTGTGAACGCACCATGACATTAAACTAGCCTGCTGAAAACAAATGTGTCAACAAGTTTTTCTGCGTCTTATTCCTTAGCTCTTGAATTGTTTTTAAAGTGTTAGTAGGCTGATTTGTATCATCCATTCAAGGTGAACACTTTCTTGTTTGGAACCCCGACCGATATTTTTTCTGTTTTGTCGGTGTTCAGTTGTAGTAGATTCGGCCTCATCCACTCACTGATTCACTGAAACTGAAACAGTAATGTAGAGTTGTGTGTCATCTGCATAAGGGATTTAAGAGATGTTATAATTCCATAATCTGAGCGAAGGAGGGGGGAAACTCGAAAACTATTTCATGGTTCATCTTCAAATTGGACACCCACATAGACGTTAGTGTGAGGAAACACTGGGATTATTTTGGGAAAGGTTGATTACATATTTCCGAACCTAGGGGGAGCTTTGTCTTCAAAGGTTTTAAGGCCATAATTTATCAACCATTTGTCCGATTTAGTTCTAATTGGGTCCACATGAATCGACTGGAGAAGAACTATCTTGTAGGAAATAATTTTCCATAAAAGTTCAGATTTTCCTCAATAGGGGGAGCTTTATTAGAAAAGAAACACTAGTTTCAGACACAAGTAACCGTTGATCTGATTTAGTCCAGTTTGGTGTCATTTAGCTCAAGGAGATCGATCTTGATTGTCTCATATTTTCTCATTTTGGTTGAGCATTTTCTATAAAAAACACTGTGGGCATAACTTCACATTTACAGGCAGGGGACTGGGGACTTTTCGGGGATGACGCCCTGCTGTTTGGGGCTAGTTTATAGAAAATGGCTAATTCTGGATGTGGAATGCTGGATTCCACATTCATTCATGAAATTAGATGTCTGTTCTGCCCTTTAACACGATAAAGCATAAAGCGCCTTTATTTTTGGACGTAAACAGTTGAAGACAGACGTGGACATGAATGCAGACAAAACAACTTCATACACTCAAGTGGATTTATAATCTCCAGAAAGACGAACCCTGACCCAGTCCAGTGTTTCAGTCCCTGCCCTTCCTCGTAATTCGATTTCAGGTAAATTAAAAACGGAGTGGTCGGGGGTTTGGCTCCAGCCCAACACACACACACACACACACACACACACACACACACACACACACACACACACACACACACACACACACACACACACACACATACACAAACACACACACATACACAAACACACACACAGACACACACACACACATACACACACACACACACACACACACACACACTCTGCTGAAATGTAATCAGTTCGGGGGATTATGTAACGTTTTTCTTGTCATCTCATAGGATGAGGAAATCTTTTAGATTAGTAAGTGGAGTGAGAATTCCGAGATGAGAAACTTTCTGTGACATGAAGTTACCATATTTGATCATTTCATTCATATCATACCTTTGTAGCGTTTTACCATGGAACGTTTTTTTTCAATCACGACGTCCTCAATCAGCCACAGGGGATTATCTGTCTCTATCCATAGGCCGCCACCCCTCCCCGTTTTGTGTTCCTCATATTGATTTGGCGCAGGTTTTACGCCGGATCTCATTCATGACGCAACCATTCCACTTTAAATAGTTTAGCTCTATTTTCCTATTAAGCTCAAAAGTTGAGGCCCATTCAGAAATGATTCTGCTGTTAGCGGCGTCCCTGAAAAAAGGGATTCACCATCGACGTAAAGTCTGAAGTGCGTTGCTCACCTTTTGTTTTTAATTAGGAGGCAGTCTAAAGACTTTTCAAACTTTCATTCAATCATTTCAATCATTTATCGGAGGAGTAATTGACTCGGGGGTCGCTGATAAAACTTAAGATGTCCAAAGTGAGATGCCCCCACTGTTTTTCAAATATGTCCACAGTGTGCATTTTTAGATTTCATAGGCCTCAGACCCCCATAGATCTTACGTAAAGGAACAACTGGACTGATTTTGGGATTTGGAATCCGATTTAGTCCATTTTTACTTAAAAAGTCAATATTTTACACAGTTCGTAAAACACAGTGGACAAAACTTGACATTTAAGTTGAGGAGGTCAATCAGGAGGATTGCTTGCACAACGCAGGGGATTGGGGACCTTTTGGATGATATACTCTGGTTGTCGGGGACGAGAGTATGACCTAGTAAAACATTTTCATTAAATCTATAGCATGCGTTAGCTTACATTTAATAGACTTTTGAATTGACAAAGTCTTTTTAAAGGGACGCTGGAAGACAGATCGTGTTTTCTCAGATATCTGTCTTCGTGCTGATTGGTTCCTTTCAGCATCATGACATTTATTTTCGGTGCCAGATCTTGCAGGTCGTGAAACTTCCCTCAGTCTCCAGCATCAAACAGTAGATAGAACTGTTTTTATGTAAGACGGCCAGTGAGGACAACGTCCTTCTGAGGACAACCTCAGAGAAACAACAAATAAAAACGTCTCCTCTGTCTTTTGCAGGAAGCATCTCCAAAAATTATTTAAATGTGACCGACTTTTATAAAAGTCTGTCACAGTGAGACGTTTGTGGAGACATTGGAGGTTGTCCCAGAAGAACCGGATGAAATCTAACATCTGAGAAGTTACATCTGTAAACGCAGGGAGACGTCGGCAGGACTGCTGGAGAGGAAGGTTGGTGGTGAGACGAGTGATCTCTACCTGAAATGGAAAAAAAGTTTTCCTTGTTTACGAACGGAAGACGACTCGGAAAATGTGAGAAGAAACTTTTGTTTTCATAAAACCCGATGTTTATGTTTATTCCCGTCAGCTGCAGCCGGAAAGTTTGGAAACAGAAAAACAGTCGCTGCATCGAACCGTCGGATAATTTCAAGTCAACTGAACTAAACAGAAAAAATAGCACTTTAAACCTAACAAAGAAAAAAAGGATTTCTACTGTGTTTTATAGCTGTCCAAAGAATTTGTGTGTTTATAGCTGTCCAGAGTCTGTGTTTATTGACATCCAGAGTGTGTGTGTGTTTAAAGATGTCCACAGTCTGTGTTTAAAGATGTATATAGTGTTTTTATATAAAGATGTCCTCGGTCTGTGTTTATAGATGTCCACAGTGTCTGTTTATAGATGTGGATTTTCTGTGTTTATAGATGTCCACAGTCTGTGTTTATAGATGTTTGTAGTGTTTTTCTATAAAGATGTCCATGGTCTGTGTTTATAGATGTCCACGGTCTGTGTTTATAGATGTATATAGTGTTTTTATATAAAGATGTCCACTGACTGTTTATAGATGTCCACAGTGTGTTTTTTAGATGTCCACAGTCTGTGTTTATAGATGTTTGTAGTGTTTTGTATAAAGATGGCCACGGTCTGTGTTTATAGATGTCCAGGGTCTGTGTTTATAGACGTATATAGTGGTTTTATATATAGATGTCCACAGTCTGTATTTATCGATGTATATAGTGTTTTTTATATAAAGATGTCCACAGTCTGTGTTTATAGATGTATGTAGTGTTTTTATATAAAGATGTCCACAGTCTGTGTTTATAGATGTATGTAGTGTTTTTATATAAAGATGTCCACAGTCTGTATTTATCGATGTATATAGTGTTTTTCTATAAAAATGTTCACGGTCTGTCTTTATAGATGTATGTAGTGTTTTTATATAAAGATGCCCACGGTCTGTGTTTATAGATGTCCACAGTCTGTATTTATCGATGTATATAGTGTTTTTCTATAAAAATATTCACTGTCTGTGTTTATAGATGTATATAGTGTTTTTATATAAAGATGTCCACTGACTGTGTTTATAGATGTCCACAGTGTGTTTTTTAGATGTCCACAGTCTGTGTTTATAGATATTTGTAGTGTTTTTATATAAAGATGTCCACGGTCTGTGTTTATAGATGTCCAGGGTCTGTGTTTATAGACGTATATAGTGGTTTTATATATAGATGTCCACAGTCTGTGTTTATAGATGTCCACAGTCTGTATTTATCGATGTATATAGTGTTTTTTATATAAAGATGTCCACAGTCTGTGTTTATAGATGAATGTAGTGTTTTTATATAAAGATGTCCACAGTCTGTGTTTATAGATGTATGTAGTGTTTTTATATAAAGATGTCCACAGTCTGTATTTATCGATGTATATAGTGTTTTTCTATAAAAATGTTCACGGTCTGTTTTTATAGATGTATGTAGTGTTTTTATATAAAGATGCCCACGGTCTGTGTTTATAGATGTCCACAGTCTGTATTTATCGATGTATATAGTGTTTTTCTATAAAAATATTCACTGTCTGTGTTTATAGATGTATATAGTGTTTTTATATAAAGATGTCCACTGACTGTGTTTATAGATGTCCACAGTGTGTTTTTTTAGATGTCCACAGTCTGTGTTTATAGATGTTTGTAGTGTTTTTATATAAAGATGTCCACCGTCTGTGTTTATAGATGTCCACGGTCTGTGTTTATAGACGTATATAGTGGTTTTATATATAGATGTCCACAGTCTGTATTTATCGATGTATATAGTGTTTTTATATAAAGATGTCCACCGTCTGTGTTTATAGATGTATGTAGTGTTTTTATATAAAGATGTCCACAGTCTGTGTTTATA
>JBBDHG010000199.1:785000-797500 GCA_037951165.1 Lophius americanus | reverse complement strand
CTACATAGTTTATATAGTACTACATAGTTTATATAGTACTACATAGTTTATATAGTACTTCATAGTTTATATAGTACTACATAGTTTATATAGTACTATATAGTTTATATAGTTATAAAGAAGTCATCATATGAACTATGACCCCCAACCCTAAAATCTACTTATACACAGAAATATGTGTAATTGCCCATGAATAATAAATAAATATCAGCCATAACATTATAACCACTGACTTTGCGTGGAGTCCAAAACAAGATGTATCATCGATGTTTACGACGTCAGCTGTTAGCGGGTGGGATACGTGGGGCGGCCAATTTGTCCTCAATTTTGGGAATTCTGGTGGCGTGTTTCAGAACCAGTCAGAACCACTCTGACTCACATCACTGATCGTCTGACATCCTCTCAACAGAAACACAAACTGTAACTATCTTTGTCAGATTGCTGCAATTCTCTTTGACGATTCCTCTCTGGTGATGTTGCATAATGGAGCGTCTCACACGGCGGGTCAAGAGGGACCGTTTGTCCCTCCTTCAGACCGACAGGGACGAGTGATTGACAGCTGAGGCTCTCGCTGTTTTAAATGCAGGAGCTTCAACTCCTCGACTCTCTGGGTTTAATCAGAGCGTCTGCTCCTCTTAGCTGCTGCTGGTACAAAAAAATTCAATCCCTGAACTCTTGCAGTGAGGGATGCCCTTCATAAACCTTCGATCGGTTCTGATCCAGACGATGGGGGCCCGGTGGGAGAATGTTTGTTCATCATCTCTTGATATATTGGATGGAGATGAAAGCCGACTGATCAAACACGCCCCGAGCCGAGCGCTCCGATCAAACGTGGACCTACATATTCACAAATTCCTCTTTTACACGCGGGGTTCTGACCAGCGGGCCCGGCGATACCAATTCAACCTCGACACTCGACACCCAGGGCGAGTGTAAATCCCAAGAAATACCCCAACCCTCTGCGTTGTACAAGCAATCCACCTGATTGAACGCCGCAAAAAAAATGTGAGGTTACATCTGCAGTAACTTCTTGTAGTTAAAGCGCCCCCTAGTGTGTAAAATATGAACTATTAGAGTAAAATGTAATATGAACGAGATAGATCTCCTCGAGTCGATTCATCGGCACCAAACCTGGACTGAATCGGACCAACGGTTGAGAAATTATGGCCTGAGGACATCCGGGGGTAAATCTCCCTCTAGTGTTGGAAACATACAACTTACCTTTCCCAAAGTCAATCCCGTTCTTCCTCACACTAAAGTCTATGTGGGTGAAAAACATTCTGAAAAGGATGCAAGAAATTTGGACTTTGGCCACGTCCACACTGCCAAACTTAATGCTCGATTTTTTTAACCGAATTTATCAGGTAATAACGTGAAATAATATCTGATATAGATTTTCCTGGCATCATTGTGCTTCCATACAGAAGGACGTTTATTTTTTTATTTTTTTATTTTATTTAACATGGGCAACACATGTGGGCAGTTTCAAATTATTTATATTCATTTATTTATTTCCTTATTTTTTGCAAATAAATGTCTTTATTGTCATTTGTATCATTTACATACAAAAACAATCTGTGACAAACAAGAGTTCTGTTTTTTAATGTTTTTAAGAACAATGCTTGCTTTCTGGTCCAAAAATACTCTTCATCCTCGTTATAAATGAGTCAGTGTCTTCATCATCATCAGTAAATACTTCAGAAAAATGATCTTACCCGTCAAAGAAATCGTTTTCCCCCCTTTGTTAATTTTCGGAGAGAGGCGTCACTCTGACCAACAATCCAACACCGAAAGCTGAACTCTGACTGACACGACCGAATGGGTCGGTATCAGAACCGACTGGGCGGGCGGTGAGCTCTGAGTAAGAACCGTTTCTCTCTCAGGTAACACACACGGAATAGTGATGCACTATTTTTGACGACCAGGTAAATACTCACCCAGGACATGGTTCTGATTGATCGCGTGAAGAGAACGTTAACCCACTCATCTTCACGGTACCGTCAGCCGCATGAACTTTCAGAGAGTTGCCCTCGTGGTTTTCTTCTGGTTCCCTGCCTGGGTTGGAATAAATTCCCGGTGCTGCAAACATCATAAATGATGCATCATCGCTCCTCTGGGATTTGGTTATGGCCGTGTTTGAAAATCCCTCAGCCTGGAACCGGCGAGGCCCGGATCCATTACTGCGCCGAGAAACAACAACCGCCATCCAACAGAATGAAAATGATTATTGTGTTATTAGAGAGACGGAGGCACGGCGAGGAAATAAAGGCAGCTGAGGTCCAACCGGGTCAAGTTGTTCTAAAGGTCCAGAGACAGATCAGAGAACAGAGAACGCAGCAAACATCAAAGCTTTTATTCATTCATTCATTCACAAATTCACTCATCATTCATACATTCACAGATTCACAAATTCTTTCATACATTCATTCATTCATTCATTCATTCATTCATTCGTTCATTCATTCATTCATTCACAAATTCACTCATCATTCATTCTTCGTTCGTTCATTCACTCACAATTTCACTCATTCTTTCATTCTTTCATTCATTCTTCATTCATTCATTCATTCACAAATTCATAAATTCATTCATTCATTCATTCATTCTTTAACGAATTCAATCATTCATTCATTCATTCACAAATTCACAAATTCATTCATTATTCGTTCGTTCATTCATTCACTAATTTATCATTCATTCATTCACAAATTCACTCATTCACTCATTCATTCAGAATTCATTCATTCTCTCATTCATTCATCTTTCATTATTTCACTCATTCATCCATTCTCAAATTCACAAATTAATTTATTCATTCATTTGTTCGTTCATTGATTCATTCGTTCGTTCATTGATTCATTCATTCACTCATTCATTCATCATTCATTCGTTCGTTCATTCATTTTTTCATCCATTCACAAATTCATTCATTCATTCACTCATTCATTCATTCATTCATTCATTCATTCATTCATTCATTCATTCACTCATTCATTATCCGTAGCTGCTTATCATGTTACGTATACGTATCATTGTGGTGGGGGCTGGAGCCTTTCCCAGCTGACATTGAGCGACGACCATTCACCCTCTCATTCACCCCTACGGACACTTTCTTACGATAACTTGTTTTATTCTATTATAAACGACTTCCTGTCGTGAAAACGAGTCAATGGTAACATCAGAGGTGAGACGATGATTCAGCGGGTGAGGAAGGTTTATCGGTTCCTTTTCGTCGATGACTCATCAAAGTTGATTAAATAGTTTGAGTCATGAGTGACTCAGCGTCTGAGGGTCGTTAGGGCGCGCAGGAATGTGCTGGCGGTCCGTCCCAGAAGTTCTGGTTCTGGGTGTAATGACTGCCGAGGTGATGATTGATGTCGGATGGAGAAAGAACAGCAGGTAATTCTTAATATCCTGTCACATGGACAGGAAATGACATCACCGCTGGACCCGCTGTGAAGATGTTCAGCCTGGAGGTCAGGAGGTCAGGAGGTCAGAAGGTCAGAAGGTCAGGAGGTCAGGAGGTCAGAAGGAGACGACATGTTATAAAGATAATAATATGATTAAGATTACAATTATTATTATTATGTATTATTTGTTATTGTTATTAATTTTAATATCATTATTCATATTTATTCATATTATTTATGTTGTTATTATTATTATTATTTATTAATATTATTATTTTTATTATTATTATTTATTGATGTCATTGTTGCCACGGCAAAAAAAAAAAAATATATATATATATATATATATATATATATATATATATATATATATTTTTTTTTTTTTTTTTTTTTTTTTTAGGGCTTTAATTTTCTCCGGTGAGGCGACTTCAGTGTTGATTTTAAAAAAAGAAAAGAAAAAGACGGAATAAAGCTCCAGCAATTCATGGAGAAAAACTGTGGAGGTTTTTTTTTCTTCAAGGAAGTAAATCAATATGGAAATAAGGAATGTGAGGAAAAGCTTCATTCGCAGCTGTTATAAATCACTAAACAAATATGCAAATGAGGCCTTTTAACCCCGAGTAATATAAACATGCAGACGCCGCCTTATGTGCCGATACCATCTGTCTCACTGTTGTTGTTTATTATCGTTCTGTCTGTCGTCTATTACAGGCTTGGTACCATTAATTATTACGGTTTTTCTCCCACTCTCTTACTCTTAGTGTTTATTATTGTTTTTGCGTATTAAAAGTTATTTCATGTTATCTAAAAGGAAGGAAAAAAAGGCCGCTTAAATCTCTTTAATGCTAAAGAGTAAGGGGCCAAGGGTGGAGCCCTGAGGGACACCACAGGTCAACTCCATTAAGAAAATCCTAAAGGATATTAAAGCATGTGAGGATTTACTAAACAAAATTATGAAACGTGATGCCACCAAAATAAAGTTTTTTTGTTTGTTCTTAAAACGTTATTTACTAAAATGTTGAGCTAATTTATATAAAATTGACTATTTTCCATTAAATCTCAAAAAAAATTTAACGTGAAATTATTCTGTGAGTCTGATTTTGTTTACCGTTTAAAAACACCAAAACCAAATAGAGGAACGCAAAAAAAAAATGTTTGCGTGTTTCATTTATTAATGAATTTTTTTAGACTTTTTTTTTTAATTTATTTATTTTTGGTTGAACAAAGAAATGATAATAATAATAATAAAAATTATACATTTAATTTATAATGCACTTTACATTTGGATAAAATCTCAAAGTGCTACAAGGCAAAAGCAGATAAAAGCATCAATAAAAAAATAAAATAATAATAATAACTATACAAAAACGTGACCAAAAGCATTAATGTTAATTACAGTTATAGGTTCTGCAAAAAAGGAAAGTTGTAAGTCCTTTTTTAAATGTGTCAGTCGTCTGTGGAGCCCTCAGATGGTCAGGGAGGGCATTCCACAGACGAGGGGCGGCAGAACAGAAGACCCGATCACCCATGGTGCTGAGCTTAGTCCGGGGAAGGAGGAGGCGGTACGAGTGGGTAGAACGGAGGGATCGTGTCGAGGTCAGTGGGGTGAGTAGTTCTTTTACGTAGGGGGGTGCGTTACCATGGATGCACTGGTGATGACATTGTATGGAAGTTTAGAGAGTCTAAAATATTAAATTAATGAATGAAATATGCAAAAGTATAATCTTTCCATCGTTTTTTAGTGAGGATTTTTTTTTAAATCAGTTTAAAAAAAATGAAAAAAATGTTAAGCTTCTCTGAATAAAATTAATACATTCATCATCAAGAAATAATTTCATGATATAATATATATAAATACATTTTCCTTTTTTTTCTTCCCTTGAACAAAGATTTTGTCGTTTTAGGGTAAATTTAGAGCGTCTAAGACATTATAATCATAAACCTTTTAAAAGAAAGAACTCAAATATCCAAAATGTTTTTCTGGTTCTGGCCCGGTTCCAGTTACAAAGCCTGAGACGGAATGTTTCCAGTCGGTGTACATTTCCCTGAACTTGACGGGGTGATGGAAAGAGCAGAGGAGTTGTTTTATCAGAACCCTCGGAGGGCTCGCATCTACTTTGCATGAGAACGCCTCATTAAAACTTTTGATGGACGTTTATGGCGGCTTTGTTTTGGATTTACAACGATGCAGAAAAATCACCAAACACTTTCTCTTCATCTTTATGATAATTCTTCTATTCCCTCGGCGCAGCGCTAACATTTCCCTCTTTGTTTACTGTATTAACGGCTCTAATTAATCTTGATATGCGACATCTTTCATTCATCGCCGCTGTTTCCATCAGCGTCTGAAAACAGCCACGAATCTAACGGGGCGCATTTATAACATTTACTTCAAAACAACGTTTCCAGGGCAGTCAAATCCTTTAAAAGTCACTTCTTTTAATCACATTTACAGCAATATTTATGAACTTTGTCCTTTTTACCTCGGAGAATATATGTTAAAAAAAACAAACTCTAAATATTAAATATTAAATATTAGATTTAAATTTAAACGATACGTCTCAAAGTTAAATCTACCTAAAAGTTTCTTACAAAGCTCAATATTTAGCCAAAAAGACATTTATCATAATGTTTTTTGGCTTTTCTGGTAGAAACATATATATTTCTTTAACATCTACATTTATTTTTATTTGGATTTAACATAAACGTTTAATATTTATGTTTTAATATTTAGATTTAATATTTAATATTTAATATTTAGATTTAATATTGGGATTTAATATTTAATATTTAATATTTAGATTTAATATTTAGATTTAATATTTAGATTTAATATTTAATATTTAGATTTAATATTTAGATTTAATATCTAATATTTAGATTTAATATTTAGATTTAATATTTAATATTTAGATTTAATATTTAACATTTAGATTTAATATTTATGTTTTAATATTTAGATTTAATATTTAATATTTAGATTTAACCTTTAATTTACATTTAGATTTGAGATGTAATATTTAAATGTAGCGATAACATCCATATTTAATATTTATGGTTAGTTTTAGATTTAACATATACCTTTAATATTTATGTTTTAATATTTAGATTTAATATATCCAAATGTGACAAATTTCGATTGAATGTTTAGATTTAAGATTGAGATTTAAATTCTTATATTGAATATTTAAATGTTCATGAAGCGATGTAATAAAGAGGGCGATGTCACCAGAAGGTAGTTTAGATTACACAGAACACAATGAAGGAGAAACGACCGTAGGAGAGAGAGAGAGAGAAGGAGAGAGAGAGAGAGAGAAGGAGAGAGAGGGAGAAAGAGAGAGAGAGAGAGAGAAGGAGAGAGAGAGAGAGAGAGAAGGACGGAGAGAGGGACAAGAGAGAGATAGACAAAAAGAGAGAGAGAGAGAGAAGGAGAGAGAGAGAAGGAGAGAGAGGGAGAAAGAGAGAGAGAGAGGGATGAGAGAGAGAGAGAAGGACGGAGAGAGGGACGAGAGAGAGAGAGAGAGACAGAAAGAGAGAGAGAGGGATGAGAGAGAGAGAGAGAGGGATGAGAGAGAGAGAGAGGGATGAGAGAGAGAGAGGGATGAGAGAGAGAGAGAGGGATGAGAGAGAGAGGGATGAGAGAGAGAGAGAGGGATGAGAGAGAGAGAGAGAGAGAGGGATGAGAGAGAGAGTGAGAGAGTGAGAGAGAGAGAGAGAGAGAGAGAGAGAGAGAGAGGGGCGATCAGAGGGTGTCACAGGAATGTATTTCTCATAACTCTCTCCAGATGAATCCATTCACTGACTTTCTGCAGTCATAGATTCTCGTTTCCTCTCCTGATCCGATGAATGTTTGTGTTTGTTTGTTTGTGTTTGTCTGTGTTTGTTTGTGTGTGTTTGTGTTTGTTTGTGTGTGTTTGTGTTTGTCTGTGTTTGTTTGTGTTTGTTTGTGTGTGTTTGTTTGTGTGTGTGTGTTTGTTTGTGTTTGTCTGTGTTTGTTTGTGTGTTTGTGTTTGTTTGTGTTTGTTTGTGTTTGTTTGTGTGTGTTTGTTTGTGTGTGTTTGTGTTTGTTTGTGTTTGTTTGTGTTTGTTTGTGTGTGTTTGTGTTTGTTTGTGTGTGTTTGTTTGTGTGTGTTTGTGTTTGTTTGTGTTTGTTTGTGTTTGTTTGTGTTTGCTTGTTTGTGTTTGTCTGTGTTTGTTTGTGTTTGTTTGTGTTTGTTTGTGTGTGTTTGTGTTTGTTTGTGTGTGTTTGTGTTTGTCTGTGTTTGTTTGTGTTTGTTTGTTTGTGTGTGTGTGTTTGTTTGTGTGTTTGTGTTTGTTTGTGTGTGTTTGTGTGTGTTTGTGTGTGTTTGTGTTTGTCTGTGTTTGTCTGTGTTTGTTTGTGTGTTTGTATTTGTTTGTGTTTGTTTGTGTTTGTTTGTGTGTGTTTGTTTGTGTGTGTTTGTGTTTGTTTATGTTTGTTTGTGTTTGTTTGTGTTTGCTTGTTTGTGTTTGTCTGTGTTTGTTTGTGTTTGTTTGTGTTTGTTTGTGTGTTTGTGTTTGTTTGTGTTTGTTTGTGTTTGTTTGTGTTTGTTTGTGTTTGTGTGTTTGTGTGTTTGTGTTTGTTTGTGTTTGTGTGTGTGTGTTTGTGTGTGTTTGTGTGTGTTTGTGTTTGTTTGTTTGTGTGTGTGTTTGTTTGTGTTTGTTTGTGTGTTTGTGTGTGTTTGTTTGTGTTTGTTTGTGTTTGTTTGTGTGTGTTTGTGTTTGTTTGTGTGTGTTTGTGTGTGTTTGTGTGTGTTTGTGTTTGTTTGTGTGTTTGTTTGTGTTTGTTTGTGTGTGTTTGTGTTTGTTTGTGTGTTTGTTTGTGTTTGTTTGTGTGTGTTTGTGTGTGTTTGTGTTTGTTTGTGTTTGTTTGTGTTTGTTTGTGTTTGTCTGTGTGTGTTTGTGTTTGTTTGTGTTTGTTTGTGTTTGTTTGTGTGTGTTTGTGTGTGTTTGTGTTTGTTTGTGTTTGTTTGTGTTTGTTTGTGTGTGTTTGTGTGTGTTTGTGTTTGTTTGTGTTTGTTTGTGTTTGTTTGTGTGTGTTTGTTTGTGTGTGTTTGTTTGTGTTTGTTTGTGTGTGTTTGTGTGTGTTTGTGTTTGTTTGTGTGTGTTTGTGTTTGTTTGTGTTTGTTTGTGTTTGTCTGTGTGTGTTTGTGTTTGTTTGTGACGATTAGAACACACACTTATAGATGCACTCGCACACCCGCTCCACAAACTGTAATAAATCCCTGTGAACTGGCAGCAGCTGCTCGTCTTCTTCCTCTTCTTCATTCTTCTCTGTTGTGTTCTGCATGTTTTCTCCGCCGCTCTGATTTATGAGCTTTGTGTCGTGGAGAAGAAACATTAAGTCTCTTCAAGGAACACAAACAACAACAACAACAACAACAATAATCATAACTACTTATGTTTTTTTTACTGTCATATTTTGGAGAAAGAGAGAGAGAAATACACACAGACAGACAGACAGACAGACAGACAGACACACAGACAGACAGACAGACAGACACACAGACAGACAGACACACAGACAGACAGACAGACAGACACACAGACAGACAGACACACAGACAGACAGACAGATAGACAGACAGACAGATAGATCTAACTACTGACTAACTACTGATCGATAATCCTGATCCCAAGTAGAAGAATATATACATATGTATATATTTATACATATGTATATATTTATACATGTGTATATATGTACATATGTATATATTTATACATGTGTATATATTTATACATATGTATATATTTATACATGTGTACATATGTATATATTTATACATATGTATATATTTATACATGTGTATATATGTACATATGTATATATTTATACATGTGTATATATTTATACATATGTATATATTTATACATGTGTATATATGTACATATGTATATATTTATACATGTGTATATATGTATATATATGTCCATATATATAAGATGTATAAATCATGTATATAAGTCTTATTTTATTTGAGTCTCTTTTTTTTTAGCCTCTTTCTTCTAAAAAATGTGACTGAACATTTTTATAAGACGACCCAGTAGCAGCTTGTGTGTTTTAAACAGTAAGGGGCCGAGGACGCAGCACTGGGGGACACCTCAGGTCAAAGGGGCCGGCACAGAGGAGGAGGCGTTAACAATGGCTTTTGAGAAGGTCCAGTTCCATAAGTAGGACTAATAACGTAACTTATATAACTCATACTTAATACATGATACAACAAAAAAAAAGAAGTCTACTAAGGGTCAAAGGTTACGCTCATCTAATTAAAATTAGACTATTTTCCATGTAATACAAAACTTTATCTTTTAAATCATTTTCTAAATCAAAACTTTTTTTAATATTACAAAAACATGATCAACCAAATGTTTTGTCATTTCCTGATAAGTTTAGAGAGTTTAAAGATTTTGAACGAATAAATAAAATATTCAAATATTCATCACTTTTTTTTTTCTTGGTCAGGACATCAAAGGGTTAAACATGGGAAAGAATACTAACATATTAAACCAACGCAAGTCTGTAATCCAAATTTAACGTACAAACGAGAAGAAACATTCGCACATTTTTGCGGGGGGCCACAATATGCCTTCATGGTGGTTCTGAACACAACAACAAACAACTGGAAGTTTTCCACAGAGAAAAACAGTTTGAATGCTAATCGTGTGACTTTAACGCAAACTCTCGTAAACTCAGGATTGTACGTGAAAAAGCGTAGAATTATGTCAAAATTAATTCATGTAAAATAAAATGCGCGACAAACAATCTTCTTTTGTTTTCATCGATTATTATTATGAAACGCTTTTAATACAAAGAATAATAATATTAAGAATTGTACCACATTATGTAGCTATTTGTTACAATTATACTATTTCAGGGGGGCACTCTGTGGACATGTCCCCCCGGTTCCCCCCTGGTGTCCGCCCCTGGGTGTCGGCTCCTGCTGACTCGTGTTTTTGAATATAAAACTTCTGACAGTAGAACTGACCTGTGGAAACGAGTGAAGCGCGGCAGAGATGAAGCACGGAGCTTCAGGAGGAAGATCAGCCCCTCAGGCAATCTGCCGATGAAGGTCCCACCCGGACGCCGCTCTTCTTCACAGTCCATTTATTCTATAAACGTCCTTTTTTCTTCCACTTACGCTGACAGCAGGCCATCTACAGTGTTCCTACAGACCACCCCCCGCCCCAGCGACACCCTCCAGCTCATCACGCAAAACCTGAGTCTAGATGAGATTTGTATAAGATCCACGCCGGGGGTCTCCTCCCAGTCCCGGGCCCCCTGCTGGTGTTTTAATCAAATGGTTGAACAACTTCATCCGACTCCTTTCAGCTTGAAGGAAACGTTTGTTTGTTTGTCGGTTTATAAAGTCGTGGACATTGTGTTTACTGTAACTGGAGCGTCTTTAGCCTGTGCGGCTAATTCCCAGCTGTCGCAGCTGGTCAGCTGACAGTGTGACCTCTAAAAAGAAAATACTATATATCACAGTACAATCTTTAAAAAAGAAAGGAGACAAGAAAACAGAACAGTGTAGAAAAAAGTTAACCGTTTTTTTAATAGTTTTTGGCTTTTGCAGCGTGTTTTCGTTATTTGGATTTTTTTTTTTACCATTGTCATGGCTTTTGCGGCGTGTTTTCTTACTATGTTGTGGCTTCTGCAGTGTATTGTCTTACTATGTTGTGGCTTTTGCGACATCTTCACTTACTGTGTAAAATGAAAGATTTTCTTTTCCTAATTTGCATGTGTTTTCTTCACTTGCAGCTTGTTTTCTCCTGTCGGCAGCAGTAAAATGACACTCGAGGTTCCTGGCTTTGATCTGGACGGAGCAGAAACAGAAGTAGAAGACAAATATTCTTCTGTTGGAGTGAACTTGTCCAGGCGGCAATGAAAGGTAACGCAGTGACACCAATTAAGACGATCACACCCTCCTCGCCATCAGAGCGGCGGCTCCAGAAATAGACGAGATGAAAATGATGTGCTGCTCTGATGGTGCTGAAGAGATGGAGGGAGGTTAGAGGATGGAGGAGAGAGTGTGTGAGTGTGTGTGTGTGTGTGTGTGTGTGTGTGTGTGTGTGTGTGTGTGTGTGTGTGTGTGCGTGTGTGCGTGTGTGTGTGTGTGTGTGTGTGTGTGTGTGTGTGTGTGTGTCTGTGTGTGTGTGTGTGTGTGTGTGTGTGTGTGTGTGTGTGTGTGTGTGTGTGTGTGTGTGTGTGTGTGTGTGTGTGTGTGTGTGTGTCTGTGTGTGTGTGTGTGTGTGTGTGTGTGTGGTGGGGGGGCTGGTTTTCATGCTGCTGTCACTGGGATGGATCGATTGGCTGGAACAGGTTGTCACTCGTGAGATGATGTCGACGGCGTGGAGAAAAAAAAATGTGTCGTGTATTTAATATCCATGGATGTTCGTCTGTGAGTTAACCCCGCCCCTCCAGTGTGAAGTTCTGGAGTTCGACTCCCCGTAATAAAAGTATCTAAAGCCTTTTATTTAACTTCAGGGGGAAATTAGACCCTCAGAATAAAAAGATCCTTTTTTGGACCGATGCAGATGTGGGGAAAAGAGGCGTTTAATGATAATTGACTGTGAAACGCTGAAGAAGGTATATTTACACCAGAGAGGAACTCTGTCTCTACTTTCATCAGACACTGCCCTCTACTGGTCGTCTCCTGTAACTGCACCAGGGGGGGCTTACCTGGTAAACGGAGCGAAATCCTCGGGGGGCTTGAATGTTCCAGATTGTTTTGTTCATAATTATGTCATAAGTAGTTATCTGAATGAGAACGGACCTCAGGGCCAGAACCTTACATGGTACTGGTTCCGGGGGTCCACTTGTATTACCCAATGCAGCCTGATTGATCAGCAACGCTCTCCAGCTCATCCCGGGGGTTCTGTAGACCCTCCAGTGAGTTCTGGGTCGTGGGCAGACGTGAGTTCAAGAGTTCATCGGAGTCTGAAGTGAGCATCAGAGCAGCGACCGGCACATCTCTGGAATCAGACCACCAGGTGAACCACCAGGTGAACCACCAGGTAAACTACCAGGTAAACCACCAGGTAAACCACCAGGTAAACCACCAGGTAAAC
>JBBDHG010000199.1:730000-782500 GCA_037951165.1 Lophius americanus | reverse complement strand
TGGTCTACAGTCAAGAACCGATGACGTCATACGGCGACGTAATGGCCTGGCTCTGACTCGGCTCCTTCCAGTAAAAAAGCAAACAGGTTCTTAGGCGGCGCCTGAGATTAACCAACTAAGCACTGGCACCAGCACCGGACTAGCACCAGGTTCATTTTAGTGGAAAATGAATGAATGAATCAGAGAGAGAGGCAGCCTCACTCTGGAAACCTTTCCTGGATGATACGGGCTGGAGGCCAGATGCATCCGGAGCTCAGACTCCATTGTGTGAAATGACTCCCAGCTGTTGGGAAGCCTATTGGCGGACGATGGCGTTCTGGAGAGGAGTAGAAGATCCTCCTTCCACGACGAGAGGGAGCCGAGACGAGATCAACGCGCTGAACAAAGCCCGACAGGATGACGGCTACGACAAACACCGAGCACAAATAGAGGCCGTTGTGTTTGAACATGCTTCATCAGCTGCTTTCTCTGTGTCCCGCCTCCTTTCACACCGGATTCCTTTGACCCCGCCCCCCTCCCTGAGAGTAGATGAAATCAAACTCCCAGATGAACTTAAAGCTGCGCTGAAAAGCTTTTATCTCACCTCTAGATACTGTCGAACATCCTGGAGCTTTTTACGGCTCAAGGCCTCAACAGGAGATGAAGGAGATAAACAATTAGACGTACATTAGTCAGACGGCGGGAAAAAGGAGTAAGTCATTTTTAGGCCTTTTTTTTGGAAACCGTTGGCGATTCCCGCTCCGATGATCAAATGCCTACCAGCAACAGCGGTTAGAATGAAACCATCCATCGGCCTGTCAGAAGGTGGCTCAGGTGCAGAGGGAAGTCTCCAGCCATGTTTTAATCTAGGGGAAGGAGTTCCCTCCTTCTCTGCGGTTCTGTCCGGTTCAGAGTGTCAGATATTCAGTCGTCTCTCTGCCTCCTTCAGTGAGAACGCCACGTCGACTAAATGGAGCTTATTCTTTCATACGTTGGAGGCGCGGCTCCGCACCAATGAAAGGAAAACGTTAACCACGTTAGCTACCTAGCCGACCTAGCATAGCTCCTGCTAGCCGTCCCTTGAGGAGCTGGGAAGCCGTCTTTTATTTCCTCCCCTCATCCCATTTTTCCTTTGTTCGATTCATCTTTTGCTCAAAACAAGACGTAGCGACACAAAATCAAGCAAACACCGAGTTTGCTAGCACGGAATGTACGTAGCATTCATAATCATAATTCATTTCTGTCTTTAACGTTACCAGAAGAACTTTGTACTTAACTAAATCAGAACATTACCTTAAATGAAACAATAGAATATAATGTTCTTATCCGGCTGTATTAACATGACTCAGATGTAAAGATGTTAATCCCTAAGAAGTTAGTCCACGGAATTACGGTTTAAAAACTTTAAAATACAGCACTGTCGCTCCAACGACATCTAAGACTATAAATATGTAAATAAGTTTGTAAATATACTTTTCTCCCTTAAAATAAGAATATATTGATCTCCATGAATGTCAGCACCACCCATCCTCTTAAAACATTGCTGCTCCGCTGGAAGGAGGAGTTAGTTCTGCAGTTTGTATCTGCCGCCCTCTAGTGGTGGAGAGAAGGAGCTGCGGGGAACTTCTTGCAGCTCATTAGATCAGAATGTGGAACTTCAACCATCAGGGCAATAAAACCTAATGTGTTATTAAGTATTGTGGATGCTGAGTCATCTTTATGTTTACCCTTCTTTTCTTCATTATTCCGCGTCTTCGTCTGTCACCACCTTTCTTCTCTTTCATGTTATAACGCCGCAGAAAACATTCAACTATTAAACGGTTGAGCCGTTAAACCACATGTGTAATATGACTTTTTCACATTTTAACCTTTTAAACTTAAAAAAAAAAGACATTAAGAATTTTGTAAGAGGAATTTTCGCCATTGAACGAATGAATGGAGCATTTCCCAGAATGCCTAGCGATTTGACACCATGAGTTTGGTTAGTGGTGCCATTAATGGGTTCGCACCTTTGGTAGAGGAACACATCCTGTCCGTTCAGATTAAATTAAAATATACAATGTAAACCGTTTAAACTTTAAAAACATGAATCATCTTTTACAAGAATGTCAGCATTCAAATGGTTGGAGGTTTCCCAGAATGCACTTGAACGATAAGTAAGGTCTCCCTGTGATTGGCTGATCTTCAAGTCGGCTGAAGTTACCGATAAAACACATCAGCTGTAAGTATTCATATTGACCATAAATTAATACTATTCACACTTTAATCCCCTCAAGGTCAACTTTACGACCTTCTACTACCACTATTATCCCTCCGACTGTTACCCGCATTACTTCTAATAGACGACCTCCATCAAAGACTCAGAACCCGAAACGGCATTTTTTCTAGTCGTCATAAAAAAAGTCGGAAACAAAATGAACGATTGCCAAGAGTTGCAATATTTGTTTTTATTTTCTTAAATCCACCAAAAAAACTTTTCTGCATAACTACACCCAACGGCATTCGGGACTCGCCGTCTCTGCGACCTACGCAACACCCTGGTGACGACAGCGTGACATCATCGGCGCCACCATGACGTCACAGCGTCGTGACGCGGCTCAAGCGGCAGAAGAAAGAAACCAAAAAACTACTGACGGTCGGACCGGGCCGTCGCCCGGGTCCGTCGCCAATAAAAACATCTCGCCGCTACCCATGTGACGCACAAACATCGCACATCCACTCGGAGCGCCGAGGCTCCCTCTTCAAACGCTGTTTTTAACGACCGTAGCCCAACCGCTCCGCTCTGACGGGAAATGAAACAAAACGATGGACGAGAGTGTCGTCTGCTATAAACACCGGGTCTGTGAAGCGATGATGACGAGGGTTCAGCCGGCGTCAGAATGATGGATGACAATCGTTTCCTACGTTTGCCCACTTTTTTACAAAAGTCTGTTATTACTCATGCGAAGGTCTACTTTTAGAGGAGGGGGGGTCATTTGAATAAAGTCTGACCTGAAGACGACCTTGATATCTGTCCTTCATTCAGGTTGTAGAGGACGGAAGGGGGAGGAGTTTGTGTTCGTCAGTGCGTCGCGTACTTTGATGTTCCCGCTGAGGTAAAACATTAAAGTCACGAATGTACATGAAGGGACCCTGTTTGGAATAGTTGAGGTCAAAGTTCAAATCGACAAACCCCGGCTACCAGAGCCTTTTTTTATTTTGTTTTTAAAGTTGATATTTTGTAACTTATTTATTTAACCCAAAAAGTCGGTGATTTTATAGAATCGCCGCCGCCGCCGCCGCCGATCCTTTGTGCGAACGCGATAACTCAAAAAATCTCACGGATTATCTGTTTCAAATTTTTATACCCACATAAACTTTGATTTGAGGAAGGGCTGGAGTGATTTTGGGAAAGTTTGGTTGTATATTTCCGATACTAGTTACAAAAGTTTTTTGGGCCACTCCAACACTTCATATTTTACCCACTAGGGGGAGCTTTTCTGCTGGAAATGCTAGTTTTCAGCCGTAACTTCCTAACTTTCGGTCTGATTGAGTCCAAATTTGGTGCGTATGAATCGACCCGAGGAGATCTATCTTGCTTGAATTACATGTTACTCCTTATATATCATATTTTACTCACTAGGGGGAGCTTTTCTTCAATGTAAAAACACTGTTTTTCAGACTAACTTATCATGTAATTGAGGACTTCAATCATTGGGTTTGCTTGGACAACTAAGGAAGAGCAATGGACGCCGGGAACGACGGCGTACGCCTGTTTGTCTTTTATAAAATCTGATATTTCATGATAGACATTTTTGCATTGATTCTGTTCTTTCGTTATAAAGTTGGGGCTCTTCGTAAAAGTGCTAATTTGAGGTAAAACTCTACCTAGTAGCTTAACTTAGCGTTTCGACCTCTGCTGTATCGTTTCTTACTTACATATACTCTCGTTCGGCGTCATGTGACACTTTTGAGACAACTTTATATATATATATATATATGTATATATATATATATATATATATATATATATATATATATATATATATATATTTATATATCCTAGCTGTTTTATATCGGCTTCATATATATGGCTATAATCTCCTTTTAGTACCATCTATATGATGAAGAGCGTTAAACACACTGAGTCCAAAGATTCTCAGTCGTCCTCAGAAGAAGTGAGAATAATATTATTCAGACTTTTTAATTCTTTGTGGTACTAAAATTTGCATTACTTCAACTATTATGGCTAGTAAGAATACTTTAAAGGCTAAATATGTTGTTGTTTTTTCACTGCGTGTCACTCAACAAAAACCTCCACGGGATTCTCTTTTAAAATGTCGGAACCAGATGATGCATCCTAAAGAAAGTCCGAGTTTCAGAAACGGACAGAACGTCCCAGAATATAAACACAAGAGAAAGTAAAGTGTAGAAATGTAAAAAGGAACAATGAAAAGTATCCCTCCCACAGTACTTGCATAAAACTTTTCATAAAATCCTCTTCTATGTACAAGAATACATTTAACCGGTTCGCCTCGACCCACTTCAGAGGTCCGGTTAAACATCCATCTCCCTTCATCTCGATCCAAATAACCAAAAGTCAAGGTTCCTTATACAATAGAATACAGTAGATATCTTTCAAGAAAAAGAACTTTTTTTTCTCAGAATACTTGTGTGTTCACATAATTGTAATGGACCCGAGTTCAAATCCGCCTACGGTAAGTAAATGCTTCAATCAGCAAATTCTGCAAAGTCAGCAGTATTTCAATCGGCTGTATTGGACCCGGGTCCGTCTTAATGGTTAGCATTAAAGATAGCTCCTAATGAAGGACAGAACATAGAGAATACCTTTTCTTGTTTTTTTGCTGCTGAATCTGATGGCGGTAGAAAAAAAAGCGAATGATGTAAATCTTTTTTCTTTTTTTTTAAAGTACAGAAATGCCGTCATAAACTTTTCTCTTTTTTTCTTTCTTACATTTTTTGCTTTGAAACAAGGTGAGTGGACAGTAAAACACTCACTGTGTGTTTTTGTTTTTACATTAATCCATTGATAATAATCAATGCACTGGGGAAAATAAAATAAATGAATTAAAAAACGGCGCTAGCACACAAATATCCAAAAACGTGAATTTTAGACGGCGCAAAGACGCGATTTGTTTTTTTTGTTTTTTGTCTCACTGTGAAGTTTAAAATATACACATTAAACCAGCTGTAGAAGATTTACGTAGGAATTTGGATTAATCCACAAAAACAAAAAAAAACACACACAGTTTTAAGTCAGTCCAGCTTCCCCGGGCTTCATGGTTGGACCTCCAGGATGGTCCGGTCCAGTTCAGTGGAAATGTCCTGGAGGGGGGGGGGGCTACTGGTAACTCAGCTGGGGCTGACAACTAAAAGGTTGGGGGGGTCTCCGTTCCCCCCTGTTCACCCACTGTGTTATTATTATGCAGCTCAGTTCAGCAGTGTCGTGGGGGGCGGGGCCTGCACAGCGAAGGGGTGACTAGTGGCCCAGCGGGTCTGGTCGGGTCGCTGAGGCCAACCAGGGTAGAGAGAGAGGGAGAATGATGGCTGAGCGTTCGCATCGGTAAAGCACACTGAAGCAGCGCCTCCTGGGGCGGAGGAGGAGGAGCTAAATGGAGGTCAGGCCCGAGGGGGGGGGGTTCAGACAGGTGGAGGGCCAGGCCGAAGTGAAGGAGGAGGAGGAAGGAGGAGGAGGAAGGAGGTCCGAAGCGACACCTGGAGAAAAACCGGAAGCACATATGACCGATTACATTCAAGTTATTCAAGATACACTGTAAAAACAAAGGAAGTTAAATGTTTCTTTTTTAACTTTTTTTCTCAAAATAAAAACAATCTTGTTTCAGGTTGGAGAAATAATCTTAATAAAAGAAAGATTATAGAATAAAGGGACTTTTACTTACTGGCTGTTTTTGTTCTATTACAACATTTAAAATAACCTGTTTAAGAATTAGATTTTCTACCATTTTAATCATTTTGGTTAAGATAAATCGTTTATATTCAATTTTGAATAAAATTTGGGTCCAGACAAAAATTGAATTTAATTAATTTTCCACTTTTGACGGGTTTCCAATGTAGTGATTTTGAATATTTATATTCAAAATATAATATTTCAGCTGATTTAAGCCTGAATCAGCTGAAAAAGCCGGACTTCTGTTTCACACTCCACTCGCCGAGAGGGTTTGACCCACCGAGCTGCTGGCTGGTTCCGCTCGGCGCCGCGGTCACGTGACTTCAGCAGATGGTTTCTAGGTGCCTCGAGTTCTGCTGGGAGAAGAAAAGAACAGAAGTTGTTGTTGCAGCTCATCCTGTTTGACAGCAAACGCCACCGACGCGTCCGTCTCACCGGCGTGTCGCTCCACTGCCGCGGCAGGTCCTCCGGTTCTGGCGGGTAGGACATCCAGGACGGGCTACGATAGGAGGACGGCGGCGACATGACGAAGTAGTCTGAGTAACCCGGGCGGTTGGCGGATATAGCGTAGACCGCCGTGATTGGGTTTCCTGTGAGATGGGAGAACACATTCCGTCAGAATCAGAACCGCTGTCGGCGCCACCGGAGCTCCGCCTTCATACCTGAGTAGGTGGAGATAGACTGGTCAACGGTGACGGCCGGGAAGGGGGTCCTGGACAGCGGCAAGTAGGGGACGCCGTTGTGTTGTGGCGCCTGAAGATCGGAGGCTTCTGACACGCGAGGCTTCAGGCTGACGTCAGGGGTGGAGCTGTGGGTGGAGAGGAGGGAGGTTATGAAGCTGGGTCAGAACACAGCAGCTCAGCAGAACCGCTGCAGGAAATTAATGTCCTCAGAATGAAACATCTTCATCTCTTTCCTGTGGCGTCCCCCAGGGCTCCATCCTCGGCCCCTTACTCTTTAGCATTTACATCCGGACGCTGGGTCAGATACCGGACCGGTTCTGACACATTTTTCAGTAAGAAATCGAAACTCAAGATGATCTCAACCAAACGGCTGACCGGGACATTAAAGGGTTTTTATTTAAAGTCAGAATAATATCATTTTAAGCTCCATAGAGGAGGTTATGTTTGTATCTTTGTTTGTTTGTGTTTGTTTGTTTGTCTTTGTTTGTTTGTCTTTGTTTGTTTGTTTGTGTTTGTTTGTTTGCTAGATTATGGAAAACTAATAAACAGATTTTATTAAAATAACATGATGATTTTTTGACAATAACTCCAGTTATCTTAATTTTTTGTTTACATTGTGATAATTATTGTAATTTCCTCTCCTCCTCTTCTACATGGTATCATCATCCTCCTCTTCCTCCTCCTCCTCCTTTTCCTCAGCATGTAATCAATCAATTAGTGACACAAACTTTATTTATAAATAAGGACTGAAGTGAGGAAACCTTTTTATAATTCATTAAAAATTAACTCAGGAAATACTGGAAGACGTAAAAGTATGAAAAACATTCTATAAAAACACGTCATTAAAAAAAAAAAATCAAAAAAATTTATTAACATTTATTATGAAATAATAATAAATTTAATACTAACTAGTTAATAAAATTTGAAACATAACTTTAAAATAATAGAAATTAATAAAAACTGAGAAAAATTTAGAAACTTATTACATAGAATAATAATAAAAATATGAATAATAATAATAATAATAATTAATAAAAAACTGAGAAAAATGTGTTAATTTAATTATAAAATAATATTAATTAATAACATAATAATAATTATAATGATAATAATGAAATTTAAAACATTAGAAAAATGAATAAACAAATGACATAAAATAATAATAATTCATTAAAAACAGAGGAAAAAAAGGATCGAACATAGATGACTAATAAAGAATAAATAAATAAACAAATAAAGAACACCTTAAATGTTAACTACTCAAGAGGAGGAGCTTCACCGCCAGGATTCAGGACCATGATGCACTGCGTTTGTGTAAACACAGATTAATAAAGTCAACATTTTAAAATCCTCCAGCATGTCCAGGTGAATTCTGCTGTTTATTTAAGGACAAGCTGGACGTTTACGTTTTAATGTCTCTGCCTGTCCACTAGATGGCGTTGACGCTTCTTCACGCCGCCATCAACGCTCTGCGGCGCCAGAGCGCCCAGCAACATGCAGCGCACAGCAACAGCATCTAAATGAAGAAGCTGCTCCGCCGCCGCGATGCAGACACACGGAGAGGAAGTGGAGGGCAGCCAGTTCAAATGATGCTGATTAGTATTCTGGAGCTTCTCATCTCCCTCCGTGTTCTTCACAAACGCTTCATCTCTTCATTAGCAGCCCTCGCGCCGCATTCAAAACAAACTCCGCCAACGATCGGCTAATAACGCTTTTTAAAACACTTTCTTTGTTTTTGATTCGTCGGTTCAGCAGGAGTCATGTACGGAAGACAAAAGACGAAATCCTCCGTCGGTGTCGTTTCCAGAGAACGGAATGTTCCAACTGCTCATCGGTTAGTTTTACGTTAAATCTGGCCTGAATAGCGTCTTTAAAATGAACTGAGAGTAGATCCACAACTGTCAGGCGTTTCCTACGGAAGACAATTAGGGCCACATGTGGAAATTCAAATTTTCTTTTTGTTGATACTCTGAATTTATACTTTAATGATACATTTTTATGGAATTAAAAGAGATTAAGATCAGAATTCTGGGACTAAAGTTAGGATTCTGAGAGTAAAGTCAGCAGTCTGACAAATAAAGTTAAAATACTGAGATTAAAGTCAGAATAGTGAGAATAAACCAGAATACTGAGAATAAAGTCAGAATTCTGAGAATAAAGTCAGAATTCTGAGTATAAAGTCAGAATTTGGATAATAAAGTCAGAACTCTGAGAATAAAGTCAGGAGTTTGAGAATAAAGTCAGAACTCTGAGAATAAAGTCAGAATTCTGAGAATGAAGTCAGAATTCTGAGAATAAAGTCAGAATTTGGATAATAAAGTCAGAACTCTGAGAATAAAGTCAGAATTCTGAGAATAAAGTCAGAATACTTAGAATAAAGTCAGAATACTGAGAATAAAGTCAGAATTCTGAGAATAAAGTCAGAATACTTAGAATAAAGTCAGAATACTTAGAATAAAGTCAGGAGTTTTAGAATAAAGTCAGGAGTTTTAGAATAAAGTCAGAATACTGAGAATAAAGTCAGAATACTGAGAAAAAAGTCAGAATTCTGAGAATGAAGTCAGAATTCTGAGAATAAAGTCAGAATTCTGAGAATAAAGTCAGAATACTGAGAAAAAAGTCAGAATTCTGGGAATAAAGTCAGAATTTGGATAATAAAGTCAGAATACTGAGAATAAAGTCAGGAGTTTGAGAATAAAGTCAGAATTCTGAGAATAAAGTCAGGAGTTTGAGAATAAAGTCAGAATTCTGAGAATAAAGTCAGAATACTGAGAATAAAGTCAGGAGTTTGAGAATAAAGTCAGAACTCTGAGAATAAAGTCAGAATTCTGAGAATAAAGTCAGAATTTGGATAATAAAGTCAGAATACTGAGAATAAAGTCAGGAGTTTGAGAATAAAGTCAGAATTCTGAGAATAAAGTCAGAATTTGGATAATAAAGTCAGAATACTGAGAATAAAGTCAGAATTTGGATAATAAAGTCAGAATACTGAGAATAAAGTCAGAATTCTGAGAATAAAGTCAGAATTTGGATAATAAAGTCAGAATTCTGAGAATAAAGTCAGAATTCTGAGAATAAAGTCAGAATTTGGATAATAAAGTCAGAATACTGAGAATAAAGTCAGAATTCTGAGAATAAAGTCAGAATTCTGAGAATAAAGTCAGAATACTGAGAATAAAGTCAGAATACTGAGAATAAAGTCAGAATACTGAGAATAAAGTCAGGCGTCTGAGAATAAAGTCAGAATACTGAGAATAAAGTCAGAATACTGAGAATAAAGTCAGAATACTGAGAATAAAGTCAGAATTCTGAGAATAAAGTCAGAATACTTAGAATAAAGTCAGAATACTGAGAATAAAGTCAGAATACTGAGAATAAAGTCAGGCGTCTGAGAACATACTCGGTAAGAATGTATATTATGAGTCTGTTGGGAAATATGAGTTGATTCAGTTTGATTTGTTTTATTTTAATATTTTCTCATTCAGAGCCTGAAACCTTCTACATTTATGAATATAATTTATTTATTTATTTATTTATTTACCGTCGTAGTGAGGTCCCAGGTGGGGGCCCTGGTCTGGAGGGGATCAGCGGTGGGGGAGACCCGATGCCCATGTCAGGAAGCTGAGTGAAGCGGAAACCCTGCAAAAGCCACAAAAGTACCGGAGTGAAATATTTGATAGGAGTAAAAATATGAGGAGAAAACCAAATAAGGAGAAACGAGAAGCGCTCAAAAGAATCTGATGGATTCTGATGGAATCCAGCTAGAGGCCGTTTTTTTGTCGGTGGGTGTTCAACCCTCGCTCCCTGTAATCTCTGCAAAGCTTCTCTCCGGTTAATCGGCCGTCGTCACTGACGACGCTAGCGGCAGCTTCTCTGGGAAATGTGCAAACATTCTAAAAAAAACTCAAAAAAACCTCATGAGGTCTGTAACAAGTCCACCATGTCGGTTTCTATGAAATCTTCACACGGTTTTTGTGTCCAAAGATCCCCCGAAAAGTCCCCGGTCCCCTGTGTAGTACAACCCCTGTGTTTTTTTTAGCTGAACCTATAACTGTAATTAACATTAATGCTTTTGGTCACGTATTTGTATAGTTATTATTATTATTTATTTATTTATTTTTTATTGATGCTTTTATCTGCTTTTGCCTTGTAGCACTTTGAGATTTGATCCAAATGTAAAGTGCATTATAAATTAAATGTATTATTATTATTATTATTATTACAAACGAGCCCCCTGATTGATCCTCAAATGTGAAGTTATGGGGGATGTTTTGGGGGAAAAGAGCTCCATCTAGTGTGCAGAAATATAAACTATTAGCGTTAAATGTGATGAACAAAAGATAGACCTTGTTCTCCAGACATGGCTTCACGTTTCATTCAGGGCATTACTTGTACAACACAGGGGGATTGGGGTCTTTTCGGGGATATACCCTCGCTGTAGCTAGTTTAGGCCTAGTTCTTTTAATGCTGTTAGCATGATCCAATGAAACCAGAACCGTCAACTAGATGGAACATTCTGTAGCGTAAATGTTCTGAAGCTCCTCCCCCTCAGGCTTACAGGTTTGGGTAGGCTACACTGGTGCATGTCCTCGTAGCCGCTGCTCCTCTGCCGCCCCCCACAGGGGTGGTTCATGGTCCCCGGGGCGCTGGTCACCCCGTCGCTGTAGTGGCTCGTGTGGGAGGGGTTGTAGGCTCTGTGGGCGTGGTGGTGGTGGTGGTGGTGGCGGCTGGTGAGCAGAGAGAGGAACGTTTAGAAGCGAGAAAAGTTAACTGGACACAAATGCACCTACTTCCTGCCGCGTTCAGGGCAAAAAAAGCCTTCAGATAAAAATCTTCTCCACTCTCTGCAAAACAGCTTGGAGTGGGAGGCGCCCCGGGATTTAAAAGCGTGCAGCCCGGCGCCTTCCTTTCGACACAATAGTGAAAAATAAAAACAAATCTGTGAAGAATCTAAGTTTACTTGGTTGGCGGAGAAGGCGGGTCATGGTCCGGAGGTGCCAGGCTGAACGCGTTGCCTAGCAACATATGCATCTGCGTGCGGACCTCGTCAATGGATGGCTGGGAGCTGAGTGTGGAGGAGTCGGAGCCGCGGTGAGCTTTCACCCCCAGGCTGCCGGTACCGGTGCCAGTAGAACCACCTCTGTAACCCAGAGAGCTCATGAGACGGTCCATGTTGGTCTCCTCAAATGGTTCTGGTTCGCCCTGTGGAACACACACACAGAGTCGGGTTTATGAACTTACTCTTACGATGTGAGGACACGGAACCTCAGATGTTCCTGACAGACAAAATCTGGACCGGAGGAAATTCTGGTTCCCTACAATTCCATCCATTCTCTCCAGTACAAGACACCAAGATACTGAAACTCCTTCAGTCAACAGAGGAGTCAGCGCCTCCACAGTCCACTGTAGAACCATGACCTCAGAGTTGGAGGTTCTGACTCTCACACCAGCCGCTTCACACAAGTCCAGTGCTGCTGGAACCAACAGAACCAGACCAAGGGGCCCCCCTCTGGAGCTTGTTTGCGAGCGTCTAGTAACCGGGCCTTTTGTTACTAGAGCAGGGCCAAGCCCCCCTGTGGGGTCTCCACCTGTAGGGATAGGCGTTAACTACATGTCGGGTGCAAAGCATTATGGGTAGCAGGCGATGATCGCGGCGGTCGGTTGCCCTCATACGGGTTTCAGATATACTCGTGCCGTTCTTGCTGATCTTATTTGGCGCTGATCTTCTCTCCTCCACACACCTTTGTAGATACTCTTCATCGTCCATCTATAAATGAAGACTATTATCCACCTACTCAAACCGGACTCCAGGAATTTACCCGCAATTTAAACGCCCGGAACGCAATAAAAGGATCCGACAGCCTCTGTGTGAATCCACACAAACACGCCTGGTTCTGTTTGGGCCGTATCACCGTATCATCATCCAGAACTATTAACCGCCATCACAATCCATGAAAAGGCTTTAATCACATTCGGAGTCATTGACATTCAGCGCGGTAGCGCTCACGCCGCAGCGCCCGGAGATTCTCCTCGCACTCCTCGCTTTATCTCCTCCTCCCTCACTGGTTCCTCCCTCTCTCTCCTGCTGCTGTTGGAATTCATCCTGTTCCCCTTTTGTTCGCGTTCCGTCTCATATTCCACCTTTTATCTGCCGTCGTTTAGGCGCCGGTGTGCGAAGTTCATCGAGAGGAGGTTTGTGAATCTTCTAGAGGAGCTCAGAGTTTGGGCCTGAGGAACTCAGAGTTTGGACCTGAGGAGCTCAGAGTTTGGACCTGACGAGCTCAGAGTTTGGACCTGACGAGCTCAGAGTTTGGACCTGAGGAGCTCAGAGCTTGGACCTGACGAGCTCAGAGTTTGGACCTGAGGAGCTCAGAGTTTGGACCTGAGGAGCTCAGCGTTTGGACCTGAGGAGCTCAGAGTTTGGACCTGAGGAGCTCAGAGTTTGGACCTGACGAGCTCAGAGTTTGGACCTGAGGAGCTCAGAGTTTGGACCTGACGAGCTCAGAGTTTGGACCTGAGGAGCTCAGAGTTTGGACCTGAGGAGCTCAGAGTTTGGACCTGAGGAGCTCAGAGTTTGGACCTGAGGAACTCAGAGTTTGGACCTGACAAGCTCAGAGTTTGGACCTGAGGAACTATCACACCAGTTCATGTTCTCCGGCGTTATCTTGTCTCGAAACTGTCCAACACCGGTCCGGTTACTCACATCATATCCATTGTTCCGGATGCCCCTCCTGGATCTTTCCCTCAGAACCAGCAGGTCCATCTCTGTCTCCACTGGACTCGGGCTGCTCAGAGACTGCCGGCTCCAGTAGGTGGGCTCCCGTGGGTGGGAGTACCTGAGAAAACGGATGGAAGAGCAAACCTTTGAACGACTTCTCAAGCTCAAACTTTGGGCACATATGTATATGTTCATTGCTAAGTGCTAAGCTACAAAAGCTAACGGACCGGAAAACGCCTGTAAATAATTGAGATTAATGAAAAAGTTTCAAACAAACACGCAAAGTGTGAAGACTTTAGCCAAACTAAATTAACTTTTAATTGTTCTTCAGTTAATTAGGAAGGAAATTAGGGAACGCAACTTGTGTCAGAGATGGACATGCTCACGGACGCACGCGGAGCAATTACGTCACGTGTTGTGTTCAATGACCCTCCGTGTTCTGGGTGCTGATTTTTTTTAATGAATTCCGTTTTAATGATACGAGTCATTCATGCCATGCTCTTATTTTGAAAACCAATGAATCATTTCAGATTCTACATATTTAAAGAGCATAAACTCCATTTACCACGAAAAAGATTCACACAGAATTCATGACTGATCGTTGAGTCGTGGGTTTGCGTTTACTAATATTTGTGCTCTTACTCTGAAAACTGGGCTACCAGGTTACTCTACCGCCTCCGTCTCCAGGTCTTTTGGTCTGTTTGAACTACAGACACATCCAGAGCAGAGAGTCGGTTTTGAATAGTGACGCTTACAAACAGCAGCCAGTTATTTTTGGCATAAGTTGTGAAAAAGTATGTATTTTGAATTTTGGGAAACCTGAAACGCCAGAAAGAAACAATTGGGACCGTTTGTTTGGGTCTTGGCCGTCGTTACACCCGGTGTTGGGCCGTCAGGTCCACTACGACCTTCTCTGCTGGCCTAGACTTCCTCAGTAGCAGAAAATTTGATTTCCATAATTCAATAAACCTTGTAATTGGGACTACATGTACAACTCCGCTCCCTGCTGCTCTTTGTTTGATCCAATCAGATTCCTCCACAGCTGTCGCCGGGTAAATCATCTATTCTCAGGACTTTTAGATTTTACAGCGAATGCCTCCTCTGTTTAAACAAACAGGACGATTTTCTTTTCTGTTGTTATTTTTTTTACCCAATCAGATTTCAAATTTCTAATATTGGACATGTTCCCTGAAGAACCCGCTCCTTCTGGCTTCGCTTGGGCTAAATTTAACCCCTTGATTGAACTTAACCCGAGATTATTGATGAGGGGAAGGAACAAAAAATTATAAATATCCATTCATGATTTCTAGATTTTTTTTCTTTTAACAAAAAGTAATTTTTTTTCTGCTTATTGTTTTAAACTGCTACTTTTTTTTAAATCAATCATTGTAATTAAAGCCTGCAGCTCTAAAGCCTCCGCCGATTTCCTCTCCCTGCACGGCAAATATGAAAGGATTTAATGTGTAGAGGTCGGAGAAAATGAGCGCCAACACAAACGTTGTCTGTATGAAGAGTGAATTATTAACGTGGACGACGCTCCAGGTGGAAAAACCCCGTTTATTTAGGAATTTCAGGGAATCATTCACTGATTAAACAGGAAGCAATCATGAATTCATTCGACTACTTCATGAAAGTTTAATAACGGCGAAATGAAATAGAGGAGTGATAAGAATAATGAGTTTTGGACATTGGTGATGTCATAGACTGAAAGTTTGAATAGTGGAGGTATGGTCGTTGAATGAATTATCTAACAGGAACAAAATACAAATAAAGGTTTTTCAAACACAGTGAAAGAAAACCAATCAGATTTGGAGGCTGTCATTTAGGGCGGGTTCTCTGAAAGGGCCAGGGGATTCTAGCAGGGCCCAGCAGCCGACCGGAACCCATTCAGGTGTTTCTTCCTGATTTAGTATTAGGCGTCTGATTTTCGCCAGATTTCATCTTTTTCCAGCTCCCGCAGATCGATAATTTTCAACAAATTAAAACGTATTGACATCCTGTCTGAAATAACCTCCTGATGGAAAAGGAACTTATAATGGCACTGATCCGCACCGGTGTTCTCTCGGACCGCGTTATCGGACTCGATAGCTACAGAAAAGTAGCAGCTTTGGTGAATCTGATTTTTAAGAATCTTAAAAAAGCTGTTGATTATTGCTGGCTGATGTTTGCTGGTGTTGTTGTGTGATGATGTCCAGATTCAGTCTTACGCCCGCTGGCCAGTTTTTTATGGTTTCCAACTTTCATTTTTGTTTTCTTGGTGGTCGTGATTTTGAACCTGGTTTATTAAAGGAGATAAATGTTACAGTCTCTTTGAGTAAGAGCTGTTTTTTTGTACAGCTGGGTAAGAAGTATTATTAAACTCATCATGGGGAGATTAGTTGGATGATTCAGGTTTTCGTTTTCACACCTCTTGTGACATCCTGCGAACGAAGCCCTCTTCTCCTCGGCGGTCATCGGCTCCTTGACTCCGTTCTCGTGGCGACTGTGGCGGGTGTCGCGATGACTGTAGCCGTGGCTGCCGGTCTCCGTCAGCGAGAACTCTCCGTAGCCCTTTTTCCGGGCCTTCTGACGCAGTTTGTTCCTGTAATGCTCGATGTCCGACTTCTGCTTCAACCCGCCGTGGATCGCCTGAAAACCCAAAACATCCCAGAATGAAAACTCCGTTAGGAGAAGTTATAATTCTCTGGCTCCAGACGGATCAAACATTCCCTCCGGCTCTCGATGATCCGAGAATGCGTCACGTCCCAAACGGGACATTTTCTGCTCCTCTGCGCCAATCAGTGGCAGATGAACTGGAAAACCGGAGAGCCCCGAAGGAATGTCCCTGACGCTACGTTACGTTTATTCAGAGTCTCGGCTGAGGGGGAAGGAGTGAGAGGGAGAAACATCTCAAAGGTGTGAAGGATTAAAGGAGGAGAGGAGGCGTTTATGAAGTCAGAACCGGTCCCGGAGGAGAAACTAAAGCCAGAACCGGTCCCGGAGGAGAAACTAAAGTCAGAACCGGTCCCAGAGGAGAAACTAAGATGAAGCTACAAAGGAAATTCAGGATTAGGTAAACCCCAAAATGAACAATGGAACAGAAACCAGTCGGGGGGTTTTTTTGGGGGGGGATTTATTTAGAAGAAACAGAATCAGAACCAACTCAACCAGAAATCTATTCAACTGGACTATATTAAATATACAAACAGTTAGTTTTTGGTCGAGCTGGTATCCTTGAAATCTCATCATATTCTAATTTACTTAGAATTTTGACACTAATTTGTCAGTTATTTCATTTATTACTCTTTTTTTCATATAACTTTATTTCCCCTCATTCATTCACGGAAAGAAAAAGGAAATCTAAAGGAAGAGATAAAGTTTGTGGGCGGGATTATAGAAACTAATACAGGGTTATATAAATAAAGTAATTTTAAAAAAATGTATTTAGAAAAAAAAGAAAGTAGAAGTTACAAAATACAAAACCATTAATACATTTCAAAAGTAGGGAAGATAAAATTTTGCATTAAAATAAGCGTTTTAAAAAGGTTGGGTTTTTTTTAATATAGAATATTTGCATGTGTTTCCTTAATTAGCGGCGTGTTTTCCCCAGTGAGCGATAGCATCCCCTGCTGTCTTCTCTATTTATTTACACATCAAACTCTTGTTTGCTGCTTTATTTACATCCAATTTCATCCAACCGTTAACTCTTTGATGTCCTCATCAAAGGGAAAAAAGGATTGAAAAATGTATTATTTACACATTTTACTTCTTTAGGATGTCTAATAATAACTCCGTCACTCTTAAACTACCGTAAAATAAAACTCTAATTATAGAGTATAGCCATGATTAGCTCCGCCTCCTCCTCGGTAGCCCTTTTGACCTGTGGTGTCCCCCAGAGTTCCATCCTTGGCCCCTTACTCTTTGTCATATACATGGGTCGTATGACACATTGTGTGTGTGTGTGTGTGTGTGTGTGTGTGTGTGTGTGTGTGTGTGTGTGTGTGTGTGTGTGTGTGTGTGTGTGTGTGTGTGTGTGTGTGTGCGTGTGTGTGTGTGTGTGTGTGTGGATACGACTCACCTCCCCGTTCACGATCACGGAGTCCTGGCTGTGGGAGGAAGAGGAGGGGTAGGAGTAGGTTGGCTGGGCCGTCATGGGTTTGATGGTGATGAGACGCAGAGAGCCGGAGTGTTCGTCGTACGGGTCTGAGAAGAAGAGGAAGTGGGTTGGCGAGAGTCAAACAGGAACTGTTGCTCCAGGAAGCGGAGATGTTGGAATCACAGGGAAATAAACATTCTATGCAAATTATAGACGTGGCTCTGAAAGTTTAGCAGGGGATTCTGGAGGAGGGTCCGACCGACCGGCGGACCTCAGTTTCAAATGGAAGAGGGTGGATTACGTCCTGATCCTGGACCAACCTTTTTGTTCTGGGTCTTCAAGTGTTTTGTGGACCTCTGACCACATGTTGTGTTGTGGTATTTGCAGCGTGTTTTCTTAAAGTGTTGTGGTATTTTCAGCGTGTTTTCTTAAAGTGTTGTGGTATTTGCAGCGTGTTTTCTTAAAGTGTTGTGGTATTTGCAGCGTGTTTTCTTAAAGTGTTGTGGTATTTGCAGCGTGTTTTCTTAAAGTGTTGTGGTATTTGCAGCATGTTTTCTTAAAGTGTTGTGGTATTTGCAGCATGTTTTCTTAAAGTGTTGGGGTATTTGCAGCGTGTTTTCTTAACGTGTTGTGGTATTTGCGGAGTGTTTTCTTAAAGTGTTGTGGTATTTTCAGCGTGTTTTCTTAAAGGGTTGTGGTATTTGCAGCGTGTTTTCTTAAAGTGTTGTGGTATTTGCGGAGTGTTCTCTAAATGCTGGTCATGTGTCCAATTGTTGAAGTTTGTTTTTCTCAATCGGCTTGTGTTTTGTGTATTTGCATGGGTTTTCTTCTGTCTATGATCTGCGGCGTGTTTTCCCCTGGAGCAGTTGAAGGCATCACACACTAATGGAAACAACACTGTGATTGAATTGCGGTTCACTATCTTGCTCCGGGATCTTTGTTCCCTCAGACTGCAGGGCACTTTAAAATAATGACAGAGTGAAATCTGTCCAATTTGTCTCTCCAGATCTACTAGTTGCCATGACGACTCTATTAAATGAGATTAGAGCAATGCACCGCTGAGTGTGTTGACTTCTCATGGCGGACCACCACAGTCTGATGCCGTTTGGCCCGAGTAGCTGAGGTCCGTGTCGACGCTTCTGAACAAGTCCGAGCTCGTGCGTCAGCAGATGGACCGGGTTTGCGTGTTGCGTTCACTGACTCACTGCCCGACTGCGACGTCGCAGCGCCACAACACTCGGCCATTAGTGTTCCAAGCCCGCGTGTCACCACTCATCCTGACCGGACCACCAATCAGAGGCTGACATTGAAGGTCTGGACAGGCGGCGTCACGAAAAGCAGATATGAAAGGATGACGGTGCAAGAAGATCATGTGACACAGGGATGAGGTAAGGTCGACCGAGACAGCATGGGTAGACCCCCGAAAAGCCCCTAATCCCCTGCGTTCTACAAGCGATCGCCCTTGTGTTGTGTTCGTAAACTGTTTCCTCGTTTTAATGCTCCATTTGTGAGTAAATTATATAAAATACAATATGTACACGATTCGTAGGATACGGTTAAGTAGTTGTTTATCGGAGATAAAGCTCCCCCTAGTGACGTAAATATACAACCGACCTTTCCAAAACTCAATCCACTTCTTCCTCGCAACAATTACGGTACATAAGCATGTGCTCAGAAAATTTGGAGGACAAAAATTTGGCATAGTTTAAATATGTTACGTACTTTTGAAAGTAGAATATGTAGCTGTGTTTTAAATTCTAACTACTCCTCCGCTGTCGACCCCAACCGCAAGGGGAGACCCTCCAAAAGTCCCAAATCCACTGTGTTGTAAAAGCAGTCTTACGACCTACAAACAACCGACTTTTGCTAAAATCAACCCAGTTGTTCCTCACACTAAGATCTATGTTCTTCTAAAATTTGAAAATGACACATGAAATGATTTTTGAGTTATGACTGGAAAACTGTGTTTTTGTAAAAAGAAAAAGAAAAAGCTCCACCTAGTGAGTAAAATATGAACTATTAGAGTGAAAAAAATATATACGAGATGGATCTTGTTGATTCAACTGAAAACATGAACTAAATCGGACCAACAAGTGAGAACGACCCGAATATGTGATTTTAAATATTAAATAAAAGATCGATGAATTGGCTTTATTATAGTTAATATAATTAGATATATATTATTATTTAACTATATAAAACGTTAACACAAAGGATCTGCGGTGGCGTTGATGAGGATTCCATATTATTCTCGACTTTTCGGGAATATAAACAATCATTTGTTCCACTTCTTTTTTTTTTTGTCTTTTATTCCTTCGAACTTTGCTTCATTTTAAATCGTTTATTTGGACTTTACATGAAATCCTCCTTCCTCTGTGAATCACACGACTCACATTCTTATTTGTTTCCTGCGTTTGTCTGATTCTCTGAAGGATTACGAGGGAAAGAAACTAGTTGAAGGATTTTCATGAAACTTGGCGTCTTTATTCAGCAAAGCAATTTTATTACATTTTGACGCGGGTCAGAAAAATGGTTTCATTTGAGGTTTTTCCTTTCAGTGAAACCCTGAAACCGCTGGAGGGATTATGAAACACGCTGGAAGAGTCGGCATTGTCCCAAAAAATGTAACCTTTGGGGTCAAACTGGATGAAGGGATAAAATAAAAGCAGATTTTCATTTTCATTTTTCGGGCATTAGAACTGAAACGCATTAACCCTTAAAATGCCAGTTTTTAAATAAAGTACTTTGTATTTTTGTGGCTTAGTGAGGCTTGAAAACTCATAAAACCTTTCAAACACGTATATTATGGTTCAAAACAAAAAACATTGTCCCTTTAATCTTCCTAACAGTTTTTTAATTTCACAGTAAAAGTCTGTGTTTTCAACATATTCTGACCAAAAATAAGAAAGTTATTTTCTTCATTTGAGATAATTCACTATCTCAAACTTTATGTTTTATGTAATAAACTATGTAAGACACGTAACATTATATGTTAATTTACCGTCATGTCTTGTACATGTTGTCCGTATTATCACTTTTTGATATTAAAAAAGAGTTACAGAAAAATCCTGTTCCTTTTGTTGCCACAATTTTACTGTAATTTTTTCTTTTACAGTGTGTGAAGGTTCAAACTGTGTTTACAAGGCGATGTTGGCTAGCACAGACGCGGCGGGCGAGTCATTTATTTTACGTTTTTGTGGAAGTCTTGTGTTAAGTGTTATTTTTCTAAAACAGATTTTCACACTTGATGTTTCATCCATCTTTTTTATGTTTTTTGTCCTTGTGAAGGAGTTAGTCAGACTCTCCACTGGGTATTCATGTATTCATTCATTCATTCATTCATTCATTCATTCATTCATTCATTCATTCATTCATTCATTCATACGCTTGTATAAACACTGTAAATCACACAAATTACTTTGAACACGGGTTTGCTGATGCAAAACAGATTTTTTTTTTTTAATTCGTATTAAAATGTCAATGAACAGAAGCGGCGTCGGAGCGTGACGCCTGATCACAACGTTCACGTAGCTGGAAGCAGATGTCCTCCACCATCAAGTGTTTAAAATTTAAACGCACATGTAAAACTTATTTGTACAAAATAACTTCTCGTCTGTCGTTTTATGAGATTATTTTTCGGATATATTAGAACATTTAACTCCGTGTTCTTTTTTTTTTTTTAATTCATTTCCTGTTTACATGGATGCCCATATATGGGCCTTTAGGATGGAAGGGTTTGCAGCACCGTTAATCTGTGTCTTACTGTGCGTCTTAGACAGGATGGGACTTATCTGTGACGGTTCTCCCCCGGGTCAGGACCCACCTGAGCGTCAAAGGTGTGACAGACAGTCGTTACTCTAGAACACCTTGTCCCTCCCACTTCCTGTCGTTTTTTTCTGTGATTTTATTCAAAAGCAACTTCAGGCTCAGGCGCCGTCACACTCTTCTTCTTTCATCAGCTTTTTCCGCTTTGATCCTGGAATGAGGTAAGCCACCAGCAAACAGCCGAACTACGCCGGCGTCTCCGGTGAGGGGGAGGAGTTTATGTGAGGCAGAGCGGTGTGTGAGGAATTATAAGAGGGATAAGAACACATGACACACTGTCGGCCCTGTGACATCATCAGGCGGTTTCAGTCCTGCTTCCTTCACTAACTCATACTAATTATCCTCATCTTCCTCCTCCTCACCATTGGTGCTCCTCTTGTGCAGCTCCTCCTTGCCGTTCTTGCTGCTGCTGGGGGTCGCCGTCCTCCGAGCCGAGGAGCTCTTGCTGGTGTTGAGCTTCCCGGAGCCGTTACTCGACATGGAGCCGTCCTCACTTGGCAACCGCCTGCAGTATCCATGGCAACAGAGCGAGACAAGGGGGGGAGGAGAGGAGAGGAGAGGAGAGGAGAGGAGAGGAGAGGAGGGGGGAGGAGAGGAGGGGGAGGAGAGGAGAGGAGAGGAGAGGAGAGGAGGGGGGAGGAGAGGAGGGGGGAGGAGAGGAGAGGAGAGGAGGGGGGAGGAGAGGAGGGGGAGGAGAGGAGAGGAGAGGAGGGGGGAGGAGAGGAGAGGAGAGGAGAGGAGAGGAGAGGAGAGGAGGGGGGAGGAGAGGAGAGGAGGGGTTTTGTGAGTCTCAGAGTGTAAAGAACTCGCACAAATACGATATTAACTTTGAATTGAATTGAACATTCGAAACACTTGGTTGATGCAAATATCAACCAAAGGTCACGAATGATAATAAAATTTAAAAAAATTAGAAGCTACCATCTCGGAGTAGTTCTGTAAAAACATTTGCCAATACATTAGAGGTGATTGATCGATCGGCGCCGCGAGGCCAAGTTTGATGAAACGTGCGATGGGCTGATCAGACACCCTTGAGGTCGGCGGCACACCTGCTGCTGTAAACAACCACCAAGCACCAAATACCACGACTCCAAACACCAAGTAAACCAGAAAACACAAATTTCGTCATTTATAATATCAGTAAGGGCAAAAGGAGGTGTGGAGGTAAAAATCTGAAAACGTTCAGCAGCAGGAACTTAATCACTCATTTCAAACTTATCCACCTCAGGAACATAGTTAAAAGCTAGCGTGGGCGGGCGGCTAAAGCTAGCAGGGCGGCTAAAGCTAGCGGTAGCTCAGAGCCACGAAGTCCCTGAACAAACAGATGATGGACTGAAGGAGGCGGGAAAAGTTTTATTTTCGCTTCCAAATGTGAAACAGCTGGTTTAAGAAACGACGGCGGGTTTATTTAGGTCATCAGGTCAGAATACAAACACAATGCCCATCAGCCCCGTTAGTTCCACTGCAGTCCTTCAAAATAAGAGTACTTAAAATACTCACTCAGGTTTTTAAACTTGAAAGAAAAGAAAATCAGAGGAGATTAAAAAAAAAAAAGAAAGAGGAACCGACGAAAGATGATAAAATGAAAACGATCAGGAAAGTGAATTTATGCTGAAATCATTATTATTACAGTTTACAGACGGGGGCTGGTGGGTCATTTTAAAAGAAGTGGGTCATCTGAGAAGGAATAACCCACTATGAAGTAAACTGTAAAAAGATAATGACGTTAAGTTGTAGTTACTGAAAGAGTGTTTTTGAAAGAGTCGTGATTCTTGTTATAAAGTGAGTAAGAAGGAAGTAGAGGAGAAACGTAAGAGACAGAAACTATCCTGATTGTGTGTCTGGCAGCTTTGTTCAAACAAGCATTTCAGACACACACAGACACACACAGACACACACAGACACACACAGACACACACAGACACACACAAGGACACACACAGACACACACAGACACACACAAGGACACACAAGGACACACACAGACACACACAGACACACACAGACACACACAGACACACAAGGACACACACAGACACACACAGACACACACAGACACACAGACACACACACAGACAAACACAAGTACACACACAGACACACACAGACACACAAGGACACACACAGACACACACAGACACACACAGACACACAGACACACACAGACAAACACAAGTACACACACAGACACACACAGACACACAAGGACACACACAGACACACACAGACACACACAGACACACAGACACACACAGACAAACACAAGTACACACACAGACACACACAGACACACAAGGACACACAGACACACACACAGACACACACAAGGACACACACAGACACACACACAGACACACACACAGACACAAGGACACACACAGACACACAGACACACACAAACAAGCACAAACGGTCGCAGCCAGGAGGCATTTAAACCGCAGCAGCTCCACAACCTGACAGGCCAGAATACAGGTGGGGGAGAAGATCCGATCAGAAGGACCGGATACGTCAGAACCAGAGGCCAGAGCAACACACACACACACACACATACATACATACACATACACACACACAAATACACACACATACACACACACACATATACAAACACACACACATAAACACACGTACAAATACAAACACACGCACAAACACACACATACACACACAAACATATACACTCGCACATATACATACATACACATACACACACACAAATACACACACATACACACACACACATATACAAACACACACACATAAACACACGTACAAACACACACTCACGTACTCACACACACACACACACGCACACACACACATACACACACAAACATATACACTCGCACATATACATACATACACATACACACACACAAATACACACACATACACACACAAACATATACACACACACGCATACAAACACACACTCACGCACTCACACACACACACACACACACGCACACACACTCACACACACACACACACACTCACACAGACACACACACACTCACACAGACACACACACACAGACACACACACACACACACACTCACACACATTCTCACACACACACACACACACACACGCACACACACTCACACACACACACACACACTCACACACACACACACACACTCACACAGACACACACACACTCACACAGACACACACACACAGACACACACACACACACACACACTCACACACATTCTCACACACACACACACACACACACACACACACACACACAGACACACACAGACACACACACACAGACACACACACACACAGACACACACACAGACACACACACACTCACACAGACACACACACACACATACACTCACACACATTCTCACACACACACACAGACACACACACTCCCAGTCCCAGTAAACGCTGTGGATTAAAATGATGGAGGGTCAAATCCAGTGAGTTCCATGTAAAGGAGGGGGACGGCCAGAGAGGAGAAGCTGAATCAACGATGCTGCTGGGGAGTGATGCTGGGGCTGAAGCAGGGAGCAGAAGTAATCATTCTACAGAAACATCTTCCTCCGGTCCTCAGACTAGTGAGAGAATCTGGTCTGAACTCTTTCACTGGTCTAAAAACTTCTTTTAGTTTTTAGTCTAGAAGAGACAGATGACATCATCGAATCTGTCATTGAGTCCCACCAACCAACTGCATGTCCTCTCTCACCAAATCCACAAACCTCCTCGTTGCTCCTCCTCTTCTCCTCCTGCCTCCAGCTCCATCTCCAGCATCCTTCTACCAGCAGATCCACTATCCCTCCTCTTCTTCACGGGTCAGAACCACCTCCATCTGTCCTCTCTGACTTTGTCTCCAGGACGTCTCACCTGGACTGTCCCTCTGATGTCTCCTTTCTAATCCTGTCCTTCCTCCTCACTCCCAGAGAACATCTGAACATCTTCAGCTCTGCCTCCTGTCTTCGGGTCAGAACCACCATCTCTGAACCAACCAGCAGAACTGCTCTCACCTCCATCTTAGAAACCTTTCACTTCACTCCTGCTGCTGCTCTTCTGTCACAGATAACTCCTCACACTCTTCTCCACCCAATCCATCCTGCCTGCACTCGCTTCCTCACCTCTTCTCCACCCTCCCCGCTGCTCTGAACAGTTGAGCCAAAGTCCCTAAACTCCTGCACCTCCTCCACTTCTACTCCTCCATCCTCCCCTATCATTCACACACATGTTCTGTTTCCGACCTTCATTCCTCTTCACGCAACTTTTTTTCCTTTTTTTTGACTTTACAAATTATCACGTTGCCCTTTTTATGAGTTCAAAGTCAGAATTCTGAGAATGAACTTGAGAGTTTCAAAAAGAAATTTGAACACCCCCAAAAAAAATTTCTTTTTGTTCATAGTTGAGGAGTCTATTATGAACGCCAATCAAAAGTTTGATCAACTCAAAAAACACAAACAAGACTTTAACTGGTCCCATTCAATTTATTAAGAAGTAAGACTCAAAAATAGTTTATTGTTTTATACCTGAGGTAATTCCCTTTTTCTTTCTTTTTTAAAAACAAAAACAAAAACAAAAAATTTAAAAAACATTTTTTCATAATTTTGTCTCCAAAAAAGTTGATATATAAGTATAATTATAGAACAGTGGATATATATGTGTTTATAATTAGTGAACAAATCTGAAATGATTTTATTCTGGCAGTATTTCAGGAGAAATATCACACCCGACTTTATTGAATACTTGTTTTTTTTGCCGATTTAATCCACATTAAATGAAGTTTAAGAAGCTAATGTCGGTTATATCTTTTCCACTACATCATATCTCTGAATTTAGTATTATTTTTCCAATTTAGCACATGGTGTTACAACCTATAGACGCAAAAAAAGGACCACGTATGACTATGTGATATTTTTCTTTATGTGACTTCATACTCAGAACTCTGACTTTAATTAAAATTCTAGCCTGATTCTGAGCGAAAGACAAAATTCTGAGAAGGAACTGGAGAATTCCAAAAAGAAATTTCCGTAACCTGATTGACTCTTCCTAAAAACTCTACACCAAAAAACCCAACCTAAAAACAAACATGCCCACGAGGCGCTTTGAAGACGTAAAATGAAAACACAGATTGCCGTTCTAACAAGAGATTCTTAGTCACCTCTCCTCCCGGTGGTTATAATGTTTTGGCTGATCCGAGTAAAGTATAAAGTAGGATGTTTGTGTGACTGACGGGGAGTTTTCAGACACGTGTTTATCTACATCTATCCGTCTTCACGACTCTTTTCTCACGTCCAGAACATCTTCGCCGCTGACCTCCAGGGTGACGAGGAGAGAAACCCTACAGTTGTCTCCTTCTCTGCTCGGTAAATCCTCAGAATAATTACATCCCCTTTACTGCTGCTGCGGTGAATTCTCTCCTCTCGTCCCACTGCACTCAACGCTCTGCTGGTTAGTGGATGAGGAAGCACCTCATTAGTGTGTTGAGGAACCTTCTCCAGCAGCTCTTCCTATCAGGTACACATCTGCATAAGAAGAAGCCGCTGGAGCAGATTATGACACTTTTTCCTGATTTTCTTTTTCCCTCTCTTCGTTCCACTCGACGAATCCCTCTAGCATCGCTTTGAGCATCTCTATAAATATACATGTGTTGTTTATCATCTTGCAGACCACAACTAATCCCACCTCAGCTCACTTCACATTTACAATGTATTTAAATATGATAAGTATGAAGCGTTTGCACGGCTGCGTTAGCATCTGTCAGCCGCGGCGCGTCCTTGAGGAACGATGTCACCGGGGGAGTTTGGGCAGAAGTGTGGAAGTAGATTCATGTAGGACAAAACTATCAGCCGGTGGATGAAAGAGTTTAATATAAACATTTTTTCTCAACCAAACATCTGAGGAGGAACTTAACGGGTCAAGAAAGGAAAGAAAGGCGGCGACTTTCTTACCCTCCTTTGTGGATATCGGCAGATGGAGGCCTCTTGCTGGCGGTCCCATCCTGGAGGACCTTCTTGTCCAATGACAGCGTCAGAGGGGCATCTCTGACAGGAAGCCCCAGCACCAGCGTCTCCTTTGTGACAGAGATGGTCTCGTCGGCCCCTCGACCCATGTGCTTCTTGGCGTAGTCGAAACCCTGGACAGGCTGGCAGGGAACAGGTCGGCACACATCAGGCACGAAAACAAAAAAAATGTGAGATTTTGATTTGATGTTCACTGATCATGAAGATCAAACTTCACGTCCATCATTCTGACGACTGATTGGTCATGAAGTTGAAGTTCAATGTTTGTGTTTGTACTTAATCGCAGAATAGCTGATTGCCAAAAAATAAACACATGCGGAAAATGTTTTCACGGTTATCAGACGCCACAGATGTTTTAATATTGATGATAATGAATGTTTCATCTATCAAGTCAGAATTCTGGGGTTAAAGTCAGAATTCAGAGATCAAAGTCAAAACTCTGAGATCAAAGTCAGAATTCTGAGATTAAAGTCAAAACTCTTAGATTAAAGTTAGAATTCTTAGATCAAAGTCAAAATTCAGAGATTAAAGTCAGAACTTTGAGATTAGAGTCTGAATTCTGGAAATAAAGTCGGAATTCTGAGATCAAGGTCAGAATTCAGAGATTAAAGTCAAAATTCAGTTATTAAAGTCAAAATTCAGAGATTAAAGTCAGAACTCTTGGATCAAAGTCAGAATTCTGAGATTAAAGTCAGAACTCTGAGATTAAAGACTGAATTCTGGATATAAAGTCGGTATTCTGAGATCAAAATCAGAACTCTGAAGTCAAAGTCGGAATTCTGAGATCAAAGTCAGAACTTTGAGATTAAAGTCAAAATTCAGAGATTAAAGTCAAAATTCAGAGATTAAAGTCAGAACTTTGAGATTAAAGTCTGAATTCTGGAAATAAAGTCGGAATTCTGAGATCAAGGTCAGAATTCAGAGATTAAAGTCAAAATTCAGAGATTAAAGTCAGAACTCTTAGATTAAAATCAGAATTCTGAGATCAAAGTCAGAATTCTAAGATCAAAGTCAGAATTCTGAGATTAAAGTCAGAACTCTGAGATTAAAGACTGAATTCTGGATATAAAGTCGGTATTCTGAGATCAAAATCAGAACTCTGAAGTCAAAGTCGGAATTCAGAGATTAAAGTCAGAACTCTGAGATTAAGCACAGAACTCTGATATTAAAGTCTGAATTCTGGAAATAAAGTCTGAATTCAGAGATTAAAGTCAGAACTCTGAGAATAAAGTCAGAACTCTGATCTTAAAGTCAAAATTCTGAGTTGATTGACTATTCTTTTGATCTATGGTGACTACAAAGGAGAGTTAAACCCAAGAATAGTGACGCAGTTGCCTGAAGATGAAGCACATGAACCTAAAACGGTCCGTCTTCATTTAAATGGCTGAGACGGTACATCGATTAGAAATACAGTGTAAAAAGAAAATCAAAAGTATATTGAATCTATCGACTCATCAACAGTAAGACGATCTCAGCGTCTTTGTGGAGGTCAGACTTTCTCTGCTTCCTGATTCTGTTTCAGACGAGGTTAATTAGATGGACAGAACCTCCCAGAACCAGGTTTTATCAGTGTCCAAACACCAGAGCCGGAAAATAATGAAAAACGGGGGGTGAGATGAAGAATTAAGCACCTTTTGAAGTGAGGGATTTTGTCTTAAAGAGACAAGAGGAGGAGGCAGAACACGGCAGGTTCTGTTACGCCTCGAGGCTCGGACACATTCTTTCCCCGCAAAAGAAAAAAAAAAAGCATTTCAATTTAGGGAATCGGGAACGAGATTAAAACCAGAGAGAAAGACTCTTTTTGGGTTATACAACAGAGCAGAGGAAACCGTGATTCCTTTTTTGGGGGGGATTTATTTTTTATTCTTTGCCTCCTCTCTTCTATTTTGAGCGGCGCTGAAACGGGACGCCTAATGCATTTGACGATGCGTGCTGAGAGCATGTGGGGTTAGACATCCTGCTGACGGCGTTGTCAATAATTCATCTGTTATATATACCGTCAACTCGCTCCGGCACACGCGGGGGGGCCGATACATGGACTGCCCCCTGATGGTCAGGTGCTGCCTCTCTTTTGACAACCACCATCCAGAGCTGGAGGGAGATTTGGGAGATTGGTGCGGTTCCGTTTCCACGCCAAGGACGTCATTTGTTGACCTCGTCAGTTTATTTGATAGCAAGATAAGGAAAAACAAAAGCACCTAGCTGACACTTAGCACTGAACGCTACACGTTAAAAGTGAAGTTATGTGCACAGCAAGTTTTGAGTTAAAGAATAAGAAGCTCCCCCTAGTGAGTAAAATGTGAACTATTAGAGTAAAATATGATTCAGACACAAATAGATCTATTCAAGTTAATAATAATTATTATAATACATTTAATTTATTATGCACTTTATATTTGGATCAAATCTCAAAGTGCTACAAAGTAAAAAGGAGGTAAAAGCATCAATAAAAAATAAAATAATAACTATATAAAAACATGACCAAAAGCATTAATGTTAATTAAAGTTATAGGTTCTGCTAAAAAGGAAAGTTTTAAGTCCTTTTTTTAAATGTGTCAGTCGTCTGTGGAGCCCTCAGATGGTCCGGGAGGGCATTCCACAGACGAGGGGCAGCAGAACAGAAGGCCCATTGTTTCATATTCAACAAATCTGGACTGAACCGAACCAAGGGTTGAGAAATGATGGCTGAAAACATTTTAAGATAAAGCTCCCCCTATCGTCAAAAAATAAACAGCCAATCTTTCCCAGAATCAATCCAGCTCTTCCTCACACCAAGTTCTATGTGGCTATAAAATGTGAAAATCATCCATGGGATAGTTTTGGAGTTATCACGGTAACGCGAATGCTCCGAGGCTGAAAACCCCCCGACTTTTTGGGGATATGATTATCGGGACGTGGTTTTTGCAGCAACCTCAATCTTATATTTTGTCGCGAGAAGATCTAAAGCGGTCGTAGCACAAACGTGAGGCATGAATATATGGAAGCAGTGAGCGGGTGTCTCCGACCCGCCGCAGTGATGTACGGTGGCGGTTGTGACTCTACCGCGTGAAAAATGTATGGAGGGTGCAAACGTTAATTTGCCGATGAGTGGGAGTGTGTGAGGAGTGAACAAATGGAGGCAGGCACAGGAGGAGCGAGGCGGTGGCGTTCTAAATGTATCCCCCCATCAATAAGCATTAAACGTATAGATTATTGAGGGGCCTGCATAAGATGTGGGAAGAGATGATTCACACCGACTGCACACTCGCACATTTAGAGATGTGTCACTCGGTGGCTGATGGGTAATGGCTGTCATCCACGGAGACGGTATGGATTCTCAGAAATGATTCCCGCCGAGGGGGACGACCTTGAGACGTGCGGCTGACATTTCGCGACTCTTATTTCACTGCGCCGGCTCAAGGTCCTTCCCTCGCTTCCTGTCCGATCGCTTCATACTCATCCGCTCTAGCTCCTCTTCCTCTCTAACCCTCGCTCTCTTTTCCCCCTCACCCCTCTCCCCCACAGCGCACTGACAAGAGCGTGTTGACTTAACAAACGGTCGTCTTTCATCCGCTAGCTCTAATGAAGACGCTGACGGCAGACGGGTTTTTTTTTACCTCCACATCCTTTCAGAGTCGAGACGGAAACGCCGGGACGAGAAACGGAAGAGAGATTAAAGGTACGGCGTGTAAAATCTAAGAGTATGTCTTTGAATAAATGGGATGTAATATCCACGACTACGTTTTTGTTTTATATACTATCAGCTGAAAATATTCCAATATAAGTTTGGAGGAAGCCCCCCCCCCCCCCACAAGTGAAGGACAGACACCGCTACTACGCTGAACACATAGTTATATTCATCTTCTTACATGCAGACTTAAAATAAAAAAGCCAATAATAAAAAGAAGATTAGGGCCACAGATGGCAGTGTGAAAAATTCTGACTTTCATCCCAGAATGTGACGACCACATATTTCTTTTTTTAGGGGGGGTTTCGAAGTTTAAAGTCAGAACTCTGAGAATAGATCTTTCTGAATCTGAAACTTCTAGTTTCACATTTCTAAATGTATCTATCTAAAGGATCCTCGTCACCTGATGACACCTCTTCCACACCTGAAGGCCACCGTAGCTTCTTGGATAGCGACGCCTTACCTCCATGTTGCCATCAAATAAGTTGCAATCTGGAGCTCGACCACTAGATGTCACTACATTTTACACACGGAACCTTTTAAACACATCTTGTTAAGTTACTTTGAGCACAAACCCCCAAATTTTCCACTTTGATTTTGCAACCAGAAGCTCTTCGTGTCTAATTTTAACTCGGAGCAGCAGCCGGCAGCTGCTTGATGAGGTGCAGCAGATGGAGGAGATATGCTCCATTCCCCTAGCGGCCATATTGATATAAATTCAGCTCCAGCAGCCCCAATGACAGAAGAGCGCCCCGGAGCCCAACGATGGATAAAGCTCGTCAAAGTGTGTGGATTTAACAAGTAGAATAAGAACCAGACCCGTGTCCCGGGTGCACAGCGGCGTAATCCTCCGCTGGCGAGATAAAGTCCTCCTGGGAGAAAGTAAAGCATGACTCGGCAGAATGCAGGACACCTCGGCTCTTTTCTATGTCTGCCGCCGCATTGTGAAAAAGGAATTGCTTAAATTTCCGCTCACGGAAGCTTCTATCTGAGAAGTTCATGCCGGAACAAAAGAAAAGCCCGGTGGAAGAAGTTCTGGCGTCACGGAACCGATGGATGAAGAGTGATGAAGTGAGCTGGACTCTGCAGGATCATCCTTTAATGCTTAAACACACATGCTGTTAACCACCGCATCGATTAGCAGCATTAGCCTGTCCTTCATGGTGACTGATAGATCACACACACACCACACACACACACACACACACACACACACACACACACACACACACACACACACACACACACACACAGTAGATGGATTTAGTCTATTATTCTTCAAAGGTCTGCTCAATCTTTTTGGGGCGTTAACTTTCCAAAGTTCCCTTCTGTTAGAAATGTACCAGAGGGGAACTTTGGAAATATAAACCTTTTTTCCATTAGTCCGAATCTTGATAGTTAAATCCTCAAAATGACGTGGATATATTGGAACCGCTATCGCCGCTAACGCATCAAAGTCCACCGCAGACCCGTTCCCGTTCAAACTATAACTCAAAAACTATTTCATGGCCCGTTTTCAAACTTTAGAGCCAGATAGAACTTTGTGCGATGAAGAACTGGATTGATTTTGTGATATCTGGGGTGTAAATTTCCGACACTAGGGGGAGATATTTGATTTTATCATTATTTACTCACTTCTGAAAGACGACTTTGGATATTTTTAAATATTTATTCAAGGGGTACCGATTGAATAAATATTGGCATAGGTGACTTTTCTGGGATCTGGACCCCCCTTGAAGTCAGGGTTGACAGAATACGTCTAATTCGTCAATCTGGAAAAATTGCGTCCACAGACAAAAACTCGGCCTTTCTAACACCTCCCACGACTCCAGCCTGGAAGACCCTCGGACCCCCTGCTCAAAAACACTCATCCCCCCCTACCGGACCCCCTCAAAGACACTCTGGACATAATATGGTGGTATTAGGTCCAACCATCCTCTGCTGCTCCACCTCCTGCGTAAACATATAAAACATATATATTGCAGTTTTTATAATGCTGAACGGTATTTTCTGGTAACGTCTGATTTATGGCTGCTGTCTTACTTCTATCTTGTTTTCTTTATCGTCTTCTTCACTCCACTAAATCTTACCCACACCAGGAGACGGTGAGAAATACTGCTGCTGTGACGCTGTATGTCTGGAATATGTTGTGTAATTGAGAATAAAGTCGACTTTGACTAAACGATCCTCGGTGAACATCGGCAAACCGACATAAAAATATCACCTAAATTCAAATGTGCTTAAAAAAACAACAACTGGAAAATAAGGAAAATCGAAGAAACTTATAAGAGGCTCACTGTTGCGACCCGTACAAGGTTTTATTATTTTCACCTTTTTATCCAGGTTTATTTGAGGTGTTGAAAAAAAAAAAAACGTAAAGTTGAAAGAACACAGACTTACTTGTCACTTCAAGAAAACCCGGCTAAGAAGACGAGCGCTAGCTGTAGCTATGAAGTCTTTTCAATGTTTATATATTTTCTTAATATTTATTCTTTCTTGGTTGATTTTCCTCTTTTTTTGTAAATAAGAATATAAAAGTAGAGATTTTTGACCCTGAACATGATGGATAATGAATTTATGAATAAATTAATTCATGTATAATCCTGTTGAATTTGACATATATACTGTCTAAAATATATTTAACCACATATCGTATCATAGAATACAGAATATAACATAACCTGATAACACAATCAATCATTTATGGTTAAAAGGGTGAGATTAAATAAGATTGTACTTCTTCTCGCGCCTTTTAGAATATGTAAACCAATTTATTTTCGCTTTATGTTTTTCATCGTATGTTAATATCATTTATTCATGTATTTCTTTTCTGTCTGTCTTTTTGAAGATCGTTGATCTTTATCACGAAATATCCCTCATCGGAAAGGGACATTAAATGAACAATGGCCATCCGCGGCGTTGCTAGCAGCTACACTGGGTGAACAAATATATATATATATATATATATATATATACTGTAAGTATATGGATGGATGGACGGACGGATGGATGGATGGACGGATGGATGGATGGATGGATGGATGGATGGATGGATGGATGGATGGATGGATGGATGGATGGACGGACGGATGGATGGATGGACGGATGGATAAAATGACGGTATCCATAGCGTTAGCCGCTCTTCTGAAGCGTTTCCTGTCCACTGACAGCCACCTTTGATCTGTTTCTGGGTCCAGCATTGATAAAGAAGCTAGAATTATCCGGCGGGGAGGATCGCGCAGAAGAAGAAACGAGGTGGGTGTCTGAGTCGGGTTTCAGCGGAACCACTGAGCGATGAGAGTGGGTTTCATCTGAGAAGATAAAACGGTCGGCGTAAAAGGGAGAGTAGCTGGAAACGGAGCGGTCCAGGCTGACGACACAAGCTTGAGTCACTTTACGTCGCTACAAAATAAAAGTAGATGAGCTGAGAGGCTCTGAGTGATTCATGGAGGAGCGTTTTTACTGGCTGCCCTCTCCATGTTAATCCAACCCACTGTCTGCAGACAAAACCATTTAAATCTTCAGGCACATGCTTGTGAATTTCACAGCCCTGTAATAGTTTGTCATCTTGAAACAACCCCCTCACCCCCCCCCCCCCCCCCCACCCCACCGCAGCCCCCCAGCCCATCTCCTCCCACTTATCTCTCAGAATGAAGATGGTGCTATAAGTCATGGCCACAGCACAGAAGCCGCATGCAGGAATTCACCCGGCAGAAGGAAGAAGGAAGCAGCCAGCACGGCGGTTATAAATAAGATGATGAAAACAGTCACGCATTCATTCATTCATTCATTCATTCACGCATTCATTCATTCATTCACGCATTCATTCATTCATTCATGCATTCATTCATTCATACATTCATTCATTCATTCATTCATTCATGCATTCATTCACGCATTCACGCATTCATTCATTCATTCATTCATGCATTCATTCATTCACGCATTCACTCATTCATTCATTCATTCACGCATTCATTCATTCATTCATTCATTCATTCATGCATTCATTCACGCATTCACGCATTCATTCATTCATTCATTCGTTCATTCATTCATGCATTCATTCACGCATTCATTCATTCATTCATTCATTCATACATTCACGCATTCATTCATTCATTCATTCACTCATTCATTCATCATGAATTCCTTCAGTCAGTCAGTTCTCCACTCAGCCGGCGTCTTGGTGAATACCTGGTGGTGGTAACTGCCCTCCCTTCGATATGAGGTCTAAGCAGGGAGAGAGCCAGAGGGACAACGTCAGAGAGGGGTTGGTGCGGTAGGAAGGTAGGACGGGATAAGACGGGACAGAACAGAACCGGACAAGAGAGGGTAGGACGGGACAGAAAAGGACAGAACCGACAAGAGAGGGTAGGATGGGACAGAACAGAACAGAACCAGACAAGAGAGGGTAGGACGGGACAGAACAGAACCGGACAAGAGAGGGTAGGACGGGACAGAACAGGACAGAACCGGACAAGAGAGGGTAGGACGGGACGGAACAGAACAGAACCGGACAAGATAGGGTAGGACGGGACAGAACAGAACAGAACCGGACAAGAGAGGGTAGGATGGGACAGAACAGAACAGAACTGTGGAGGACAGTATAGGTTAGTATTGGACACGATAGGATAGGATGTGATGGAATGGGAATTCTAATAAGACTAAATGTCTTTAAATACAATTCCCTTATACTTCCTCCGCCGGGATTTTGTACAAACCATCACTGGACTTTGTTACCGGTTCTGATTAGTTCTATATGAGCTGCCACATCCGACTAAAAAAAGGAAGGTCTATTTTCTGAAAATAAGATTAATTTCTATGATATGAAGAGTTTGACCTGTTTGGTAAGATTATTTTTCTTTTGAGACAAAAATAAAATACATTCCCAAGAATCAAAGCTTTTTTTTTTCTTTTTTTTTTCTTTACTTGTAAATCGTTTTTTTTTGCAGTGAATTCTATTGGAAACCAGTCGGAACAACACAGCATTGTGGGTATTTACGATACACAGATATTTATAGAGATAATCTCTCTACTGCTCAGTTCCAGGAAGAAATATCTTACAGACGGTCAAACGTTTTAAGTTTTCTGTCACCCGAGGAAGAAGATACGTCTTCTGTTTTATTCATGTTTGACCTTTGGATGACCTTCACCAGTTCATCTTTAATAGCTGGGTTATTCACAGGGACGTGCAGCGAGAGTCAATGCTGGACAAGCCGACAGATGTCTGGAATGGACTTCAGAACAAATGAGGCCGGGCGGCTAATTGCTTGTTTACCACCTGACACAAACAGCTGCTCTTCAGGAATCACGCACTGTAAAACCATCTATGCAGATCAAAGCAGCTGCCAACAATCCTTCACACACATCTCAATTCAAGTGAAGGATTTTTATTCAACCTCGGATGGGTTGATTTTGACTGAACGCTCTTATTGTGAAAGGGCCGCTTTAAGCCCCACCCACTTCCTCTCGGGTGATTAGTCTCTGCGGCAGCTTGCATGATTAGCAGCGACCAGCGGCTGCTTGGCAGAGACACAACGAAACGACTGAGGCCCGAACATATGGAGGATCATTTAATCAACAGAACCAACGTCCAGAATCTGTTCTGATTTCATCATATCGGACCTGATATCTTAAAACAATAATAAAACTCGTCTATTGAAGTGGGGATGATTATGGTTTTATATTGTGAGGTGCAGAGAGCGAGGGAACAGGAACGATGAAGACGAGAAAGAGAGAGAAGAAGGAGGAGGGATGACGGTCAGCCTCACCTTTGAGCGGGTTTTGAAGTTCCTGAAGGCACCGGTTTTAAACATGACCCGGTTCCTCTGACAGAGGATGAAGGCCACCATGCCGATCACCACCATCAGCAGGCATAGAGGCGTCATCACCGCCATGATCCACAGGTTTCCTGGAGGCGTCTTCACCACGGCTGTCAACAGACCCATATGATTCGTTAGCATTTAGCCGTTTAGCTGCTGGAAGATTCTAGTGTGGAAATAAAAGACGATCAGAAATAAATGACTTTTCTCTGGGATCAGGTTTTTAGAGATGAGCATCGTTAGAGGATTAGTTCAGGAGGCCAAATGTCAGTATTTGGTCAGGTAGAACAACAAAACACAGATGGATCTCCGTTTCAGTCCAGATAAGCGGGTTCATTTTCGTAAATACAGGTTTGATAAGTGTGAATGAGCAAGTCCCTTAAATTCTTTTAAAACCAAAATTCTAATGAGGCTGGCGGGAGCAAACACGCCGCGACGCAATAAAACACATGCAAATGTAACAAACACAGGTAAATAAAGTGAACGTCGTAAACAACCTGACAACACAAGCAGCATTAAGAGAAAAACACACTGCAAACACTTCAACAAATAACACGCGTTGTAAATACCACAACACAACGAGAAAACACACTGCAAAAATCATAGTGCATTCAGAAAACGCGCTGCAAACAACAACGCAACAAGAAAACCCACTGTGAAAATAACATAACACATTCAGAACACATAATAAGGAAAATTTTTATTATTAAATGCTACATTTGTTTTCTTAGAAGAATTTGTTCTAGATATTGTGAGTATTTCCTCGTTCTCTCTTTTTTAGTCGGTTGTCTTCCCAGGAGGATTTGCTAGTTTTCCCTTTTGGGTTTGTTTGTTTTTTAAATGTTGATTTATGCCTCACTCATATATAGATAATAATCATAATCAGCTTACGCTCAGCCTGCACTTGGACGAAGTACCCCAGAGTCAGGGCCATGGTCTGGGAGTCCAGACTGCTGAGGGTCTTGGCGGCGCTGGTTCCGATGATGGGTGCCCCGTTCAGCTGGACGTAGTAGGTCATCTCTGCGGGGTTCTTCGGACCGGGCAGTCGGCGCATGCTCACCATCTGGAGGCGACAAAGTGAGCGTCTAACGACCAAATCTGATTGGACCGCTTACGCACACAAACCCTTAAGTCGGCTTCTTTGATCCTGACTTAATATCCGCTGCGTCGGAGGAAGTCGCTCAAATAACCAGGTCACTCCAAATCTCAATTTCCCCTCTTCATACATCAAACAGCTTTTTTTTAATTTGGCAGAAACCTCTCACACTTTTATCAAGGCTAGGAATCAGACGTTGTCATAAAAAGAAGGGACACATGTTATTAAATGGTTGGATGATTTTCTGCCCCTGGTGCAGAGCTTCACACCCCCCCCCCTCCCCCCCTCCGCTTCCACTGCGATAAAACCGGTGATCTGTGAATCCCATAAAACCATCCCTGTGAGAGAGGCGTGAGGCTCAGGAGGTCAGTCGCTGTCTCCGTTTGTATAAGATGGACCCAGAACACGGACAGAAGAAAACACAAACACACAAGACCTGCACTGTAAAACTTTCCACCTTACTTTCATTGTGATTGAAGGGCAGAAGTTTCGTCATCTAAGCATTTTTTTTTAGCTACTTGAAATAAGTAATTTGATCCATTATAGAATCATCAGAAATGTGTTAAATATAGATGAAACTACAATATGTGGTATGTTTTTATGTTTTAATATGTTTTTAATACTAATTAAGTTTAAGCCTTCTGTCCCAGACAGCAGAGGGAGCTCCCCGAAAGGTCCCCAGTCTCCTGCATGACACAGGAAAACCCCCCTGACTGAACTCCTCAAATTGAATGTGAATTCATGTCAGAGTGAAACGTTGTATATATATATATATATATATATATATATATATATATATATATACATGAAATAGATCTCCTTGAGTTCATTCATAAATTCGCAAATTCTGGACTTAAAGCGCATTAGAAATTGTTGATATCAATACAGTTCTTCCTCACATTAAGGTCGATGTGGGTGTAGAATTTGAGAATGATCAATTAAAGAGTTTTTGATGGCGGTGGTGATTATAACATATCCCCAACTTTTAGGGGGCCGTCCCTCCCGATATGCAGACTACTAACTTCCTGTGAAAAAATAATGCTTCTTTAACCTCGGTAAGAAAGATCCATGCCACCAGAGCCCTGATCGTCATCATCCTACCTGTACAGTGTAGCCCCCCACCGTGGTCGCCCGTCGAGAACGAGCCGTCCGGGAACCCTGCCGACTCGCCACCAGGAAGAGTTCAGCCAGCCGCTGCTCCATCAAACTGGCGAAGCTCTGATAGTTGGCCTCCAGGGAGGAGCTGTCTACATCCTGGATCACTGTGTGCAAAGACGAGAGAGGGTGGAGGTAAAGAGGAGACGAGGGAGGTGATGAAGGGTGAGATGAAACTAGGATGGCAAATCTTATAACAGTGAAGAGGAGGACCCTCTGTAAGATTCACCAAATTATGGCTTGCAGTACGGATAAAATCAAATATCGCATTATTTATGTCGAATACCTCAATCTCGATATTGTGATCGCTTTAATTTCAGGGTATGGGGGGCACCAAGAAGAAGTACTTTCTTTTAGCGTAAACATTACGTAAAACAAACGTTATTTATTCAGGTTTCTCGCCAACTACTATATATAACAAGATTCTGCATATTACTAACACATAGTAACATATTACTCACTAGTAGTAACAGATTACTCACTAGTAGTAACAGATTACTCACTAGTAGTAACAGATTACTCACTAGTAGTAACAGATTACTCACTAGTAGTAACAGATTAATCACTAGTAGTAACATTCTATTCACACATAGTAACAAATTACTCACACGTAGTTACATTCTATTCACACATAGGAACAGATTACACACACATTGTAACCGATTACTCACACATAGTAACTGATTACTCACTAATAGTAACAGATTACTCAGTAGTAGTAACATTCTATTCACACCTAGTAACAAATTACTCACACGTAGTTACATTCTATTCACACATAGTAACAGATTAGTCACATAGTAACATATTAAACACACATAGTAACATATTACTCACACATAGTAACAGATTACACAGACATAGTAACAAATTACTCACACGTAGTAACAGGTACAATGTTACTGACACTAAAACTATATAATTTGAGATCTTACCTGTTCATTGACACCAAGGTTCTAGAAATACATCGGATAGTTCTGGAGGTATCTCAAGTTTATTTTGGTGATGTGATTTCGCTATATGTGAATTAGAACTTTGGAAAAAACTTCACGCACACTTTAAACTCATTCACATCTCGGGACCGGGATGAGATCGCTCCCCCTGCCCCCCGTCGGGAGGCTGTGAATTATATATCAAAAGGTTTTCTAAGGAACAGAATGGCTAAAGACACTCTGTGAGGGCGGCTGGGGGAGGGAGGGAGGGAGGGAGGGAGGGAGTGGGGACAAGGGAGGAAAAGGTTGAGAGCCAACACTGTTCTGCTGAATCGCATAACAGCGAGCGCCGGGGCATTTAACTAACTGCTGTTTTGTCCGATCAATGCAGCTGATGATTAAAGCTGATCATCCACCATCATGTGCATGTGTGTGTGTGTGCGTGTGTGTGAGTGTGTGCGTGTGTGTGAGTGTGTGTGTGTGTGTGTGTGTGTGTGTGTGTGTGTGTGTGTGTGTGTGTGTGTGTGTGCATGTGTGTGTGTGTGTGCATGTGTGTGTGTGTGGGCCTGCAAAAGCAATTAATCTGTTATTACCTGTTATCACCCAATAGTTCTTGGTTGCCATTGACGTGTTAAGGTTGTGGTATTCAAGGGCTGCAGAGAGAGAGAGAGAGAGAGAGAGAGAGAGAGAGAGAGAGAGATGTTGAGTTAGGCTCACACTGCAGGAGTTTCAAAATCCTAACCGACATGAGAATCTGTGCAGAAGCAGATCTCCAACTTCTTCACAGCAAAAGCCTGAAAAAAATAACATGTGTCCATCACACATAACAGGATTTCATACCGTAGCTGGAGGATCCACCAGAACTCAGGAGAACCAGATACATAAAGGGATAAATTAGCGGTACGGAGGAGGTAAAGATTGTGGACCTAATAATCTGCACCGAAAAAAACAATCAACGTTAGAAAGAAAATTGGTCAACGATATTCGATACTTTATCTTCCCAGTCGCCTCAGACTTCGCCTTGTTTTCACTTCTTAAGGACGCATCTTGTTCGGTATCTATGAAGGACTATTAGGGCTACCTTAACAAATAAAAAATAAAAAATAATTCAAGAATTAAGTCGTAAGTTTACAAGAATGTATTCGTAATTTTAATTTTAATTTCTTACGTGAAAAAGGATGTTAACGCGAGAACTCAAAAACAATTTCATGGATCATTTTCAAATTATATACAATTAGAGACATTAGTGTGAGGAAGAACAGCATTGATTTTGTGAAAAGTAGGTAGAATATTTCCGACACTAGGGTGAGCTTTATCCCCAAAGGTTGTCGGGCCATGATTTCTCAACCGTTGGTCCGATTTTTATAAAGTCTTCTTTTTTTAGAAGGATTACAGTGTAAGTGAAGAGGCTGGTCGACATTGTGTTTATATTCTGACCCATTGACATTAACGTTCCCTCCATCCTTAAACCAACTGTATGACATTTAAAAGTGAAAATAAACTGTGTACACCTCGTTCAGTCGGTTTTATGGTCTATGTCGGCTTTGTCCAATGACTTGGTGGCTCGTGGCTCTGAGCTCCCGCTAGCTTTAGCGGCTCTGCTAACATTTCTATGTTATTCGAGTGTGATTAACTTCGTTGTGGTTGAAGAAATCCTTATTTTGTCCATACTGGTTTTACAATTGCGAGCTTTGTGTTTTTCTGGTTCACTGGTGAGATGTTTGGAGAGATGGTCTCTCATGATTGGTGTGCATGATCACTAAATTTACATTTTGATTGACAGGAAGGGAAAGCTTAGATTTATTTTCTGTTTTCAAGTATGAGAGAGGGTTAGATTATTTGGTTTAGATGGTGGATGAATGTCTACGCTAATCACTGACGTGTCCATGAGTATTACGACTTTTCTTCCGAGTGGTAACCATTATTTTCATTATTTTGTATGGATCGCAAATTTCTACTTTTTTTTTTTGTTTCAGCAATAAGAGAAACTGTTTTTAAAGGGATCCTGCGGTGAAGCAAAGTGAGTTTGGATGTGACCAAGCGAAGTGTGATGTTTTGGCCCTTTGGGTGTTAAGAGCATGAACAAACGGATACTAATCTAATCTCAAGTGTCTAAAATTAGCTCATCGACGGGACAACGGATTGCCCATGGCGTGATTCAGTTGAGAGGAGCTTTACAGCAGTTTGCCCATTTTAAAATCTCACAGATGGCGTTAGGGGGTCGGAGTGGAGATGCGGCTCATCTATGGGCTAAATAAACCGAAATATACATAGAAGTCCAAATAAGGAAGCAGGCAGCGTTGATTGGGCCCTCGTATTTTGGGTCAACGTGGGTCAGTTCTGTCACCATATCATCATTATAAGCTGCCCAAGACAAGTGGGATTAAAAGTTATGCCTAGTCATTTGGTTTGGCCCACTTATTACAATTGCAAGGCATCAATTAAAAAATTTAAGGGAGCATCATTTGCTACTTTGAAATTGGTTCCAAAAGTAATGTACGTTATTTTTGCTATATTTAAGACCAATACATTTTCTTTTACCGGTTTACATACATTTTCCAAATCTGTATTAATCAGATCTGACAATCAGTTGTTTTTGCTGCACTAGAGAAAGTGGAATCATCTGCATACCGGATGATTTTTCCAGTGTTCAAGGTAAGTCATTGGTGAAGATAGATTATGTAAGTGGACTGAGGCAGTCCGAAGAACCGGACAGTGAACTGTTTTACTGGAAGATTCTTTTCCATTAAAAAAAAAAAAAACTCTTGGCTTTCTTAATTTTCTCATTAATATTTAAGCTACCAAAAATGACGTAATGGATGAATGTAGAGGCTGGATTCTATGTAAATCCGGTTCTGTTGACCAAACCCAGACTCATTTTGTTACTTGTGTGGATATTGTGAGCCTTCACTGCCCTCAGTCCTCCCTCCTACCTCCAACCTCTGTCTGCGGAGACCCTCGGTCCTAAAATAAAAGTCTGAATGTGTTTTTTTTTTAATATATCGTTGAAGATCAGCTCTGAATGTTTGTTACAGTCCTGCTGCTGAAAAGCAGGGACGTGGGCAGTTTCTATCATTTTTGTCTTTCAAAGCCATCCTTCAAAGCCTGAAGGTAACACTGAAGTTGGTAAGAAAAGACTTTTCCCTTTGTCTTGACGCTAACTTTCATTAGCACATCCAAGTTCTGGACCAGAGGTGAAAAAAAGATGAAGCCCAGAAGAATAAATGTTGCTCAAACAAAGTTAGACATGATGAAAATTGTTGTTCTTCTCATGAGTACACACCACCTTCTGCAAAAAACAAGGTTCAGGAAAGCCATTGCTAGTGACACCCTGAACGATGAAGACAATGAGATTCACGAGGATGGATGAACTCCGACCTCGGCTCAAAGCTTAATGGATACTTCCTGGAGTCGTGGGGTATATGGAACAAAGCAAGACGCCCCCCAGAAGCCACCCTGGGGATAAACTAGAGGAGTCAAATGCCTCAACATGGTTTGCAGAAAAATTTTCTCAAGCTTCCTCTAGTGGACGGTGTCAACAACTGACCCGCTTGGAGGAGGGGTGAGTACTGTGAACTGTGATTACTGAAGTAATTCAACTGTAATTATTCAAATACGATCAGTTTTATATACGTGATCGTTATCATTGTGTAATAACACAGGTCTGGATTGTAACACCAAGTCCGAGATAACAAATATTTGTCTAAAGATTAGAAAAATCACCATTAAATCCAAAAAGTAAAAGCAGGGGTTTAATTGAGGATGAGCTAAATATAACATCCATAAGAGAAAGAATTGGTTTGTCAACAGAAAGGCGGCACCAAAGCCCATATGCATTATATACTGTTTAAATATGATATTTGGAAATGGCTAACGTACATATCTACAGTAGCACGTTTTTTTAGTAGCAAACCCTGCTACTAAATAACCGTAGTCCTAGATCGGCACACATGAGGCACAATGGTAATCCAACTGGGCCAAACAGAGTCTTCCTGGTGCAAGCCCACTAAATCTGTAGATGGGAATGTACTTTGTTGTATTAGTATTTGCTCTAGACGAGACGCTCTTAATGCTATGATTAAACAGAAAATAGACAATTAAATCGATCATTGCGGAGATTTAAATGACGATTTATTGGCAACCGAAATTTCTGTAGTATTGACAGCGCTAGAATTAACGTCCGATAACCCTTAGGTTCAACTACAAGACAATTATGTTTTAATAATAATAATAATACATTTAATTTGTACTTACGCTCAGCGATGACCAGCGGCGGGTAGAACAGAAAGTACCCCACCAGCTCTGCAGTCAGCTGATTGAGGAGGCCACTGGAAATTGTTCCGTTAAGAATCACATCTTGGTTCTTCACCACATAAACCACAGAGACGGACGGAGAGCCCGGCTCTTGCGACACAGCCTGGATCTGAAAATTAACGCAGTCAGCATTTAAATACCTCCAGTGATTCAGCTAAAGGTGTGAAAACTATTGTGATCTACAGGGACAAACCCGCTGCAAATACCACGACATAAGATATTAAGAAAACGCGCTGCAAATACCACGACGTAAGACATTAAGAAAACGCACTGCAAATACCACGACGTAAGACATTAAGAAAACGCGCCGCAAATACCACGCCGTAAGCCATTAAGAAAACGCGCTGCAAAAACAGCGACATAACTCATTAAGAAAACGCACTGCAAAAACGATGATATGACACATGATGAAAACGCATTGCAAAACCTGATACAGCACATTACGAAAATGCACTGCAAATACCACAACACATGAAGTAAACACGTTGCAAATACCACAAGATAGCACATTAAGAAAACGTGCTGCAAAAATTACAATACAACACGTTTTAAAAAACGCGACATAACAAATAGGATATAACACATTTAGAAAAAACATTGCAAAAACTACAATATAACATATTAAGATGACGCACTGCAAATACCACAACACTATATAATATTAAGAAAATACGTTGCAAAGAAAAATCACAAATCGCTGCCAAAACAAGCATGACCAATTTATTCCATTAGCATATGTTTTCTTGAGTTGCCAGTGTTTTTGCCCGTCGGCCAGCATATGACTTTGTCCATTTGGACTCTGTCATGGCGGCAGGTTCATAAGAAAATATATATTAAAAAAATATATATTTTGTTCTTCAAGATATATTTCGTTAAGCATCAAGGTTCAGATGCAGCAGCGTTTGAACCGCGGCAGAACTCGTTTAGGGTGAACACACCCCAGATTCTGCCATCAAATATGCAGTATTACTTAGATATTTCAGCTCTTTATTTATAGCAAACACACAAAGAGGCAGCAGTTGATGCATGTCTGATTAAAAAATAATTCATAGAGAAAAAGCTAATGGTATCATACAAAATTCCCATGACGGCCATGAAACATAGATGGCGGCGGCGCAGACAGTGTGACACTTTGAATGTTTTTCACTCTATAATAAGAGCAGAGTGAGGCTCTGGCAATAACGTGACTGAGTCGCCGTAGTAAAGTGGATGATGATAGCAGGAACTCTCAGCACAAACTTCCACATGTTAATATTTCAGGAGATGAATTATGAATGGAGCCGGTACCACCGGCCCCCCCGCCGCCTGTTGAGAGCTATTTCATGATTCTGATGCTGGTAGATCAGGCACTGATGAGAGAACAAAGAATGACTGATAGAAACCGATAGAAGTAAGAGAGAGAGAAAGAAGGAGGGAAATAAATGAAAGGCTTTAAACGTATAACAGTCCCGGAGAAGAATGTGTCATTTTGATTGTGTCTCTGGAAATTATGGGTCACTCACAGTTACCAAACCTCCACTGGAATAAATGTCACTTTGAATTCAACTTAAAAGATAATTAAAATTGTTACAGTTCCTTTTTTTGTTACCTGGTCCAGGTTAAACACATAAAACATTATTATTCATATTAGCCTGATTCGTGTTTTGCATGTAATCATAACATCTGGAACTAAAAACAGCGGGCGTGAACCCATGACCTACCTCTACGGCCAGTCTGTTGAAGGTCTCCAGCACTTTGTCCTGGGCCTCGTCGAACGCATTCTCCAGCCTCTGCTCCAACATCTGGACGAAGCTGCAGGAGTAGATGTTATCTGTCGGGCTGACGAACCTCAATACTGGGGGGAGAAAAAAAAAAGAAGGAAATTATATTCAATTAATATTGAGAGACAAAATTGGAAAAACCATTTCTGATTCTTGGAGTTTCATTGAAGAATTGAAGTTGATTTATATTTGTTTCATTACATCCTATACTTCCACTACATATTTAAATTTAACCTTTATTTAACCTGGAAATGTCTTCATCAAGTGAAGACTCGCCCGGCAAAACAAATTTACCCTGACCCTCGCGAAAATATGAAAAGAATCCGACATATGATAAAGATACGTGTAACACAATATGGTCTTCAATCGGAGCCTGGAGGGACGCCACATGTTATATTAGATGTTTGATCTTTCAATATAATAGATTAGAGCAGGAAAGTATCTTTATCTTTGACCTGATTCATCCATTTCATTTTAATTCTGAAACTAGTTTCCTGTTTCACAGAATGTCATTATTGTTATTTATGGTTGAAACAATTTCATATAAATGCAACAGGTTTGTAAAACATCGAATTCTTGACCTTTTTTCAAATAACTCATAACAGCCTTGCCTTTATGTGTTTACCCTTGTAAGTTCTTATTTCATTGTTTCACTACATCCTGTGAATGTTGCATCTGTTTGACCTTGTGTCGTATTATATAATATACCCTTTAAAGGGTTTCCTGTCTTTAAAATTATATTCTAAATGTTTGTAAAGTTGCTGTATAGTTTAAAATTATTATTGCTATAGCTAATATAATAAGCGTTTACTGAATATTAATTTCAATTCAAAATAAAGTTAAATGATTCATTTTAATTGAATTTATAAATATAACATTCATTTGAATTTAATTTACACATATATGAACAAATTCTCTTTTTAGAGTGTATGTAACATAAGAAGCATTACCTTAATCCCAGGTTAAAATCTGGGGGAAGAGAAAATAAATCTAAAATTAATATAATTAAATTACATAATTTAATCAAAATAATATTAATCTTGATTCTTGAAATTGGTTTAAATTTAATTAGATTCAAAAAAGCATGGGAAGAGAAATTAATTTGATATACTTAATTTGATTATAGTTTGAAGAGAAATATTACAAACTGTAAAAAAAGAATGTCGGTTATTTAAACAAAAAAACTTCCACTGATGAAACAATTTAATTAAGTATTTTAAAATAAATTTTCGACATAATGATTTTATTGTGTTCTACCAGTGAACAAAATGTTTAAAATAAATTTTAATTAAATAGAGCTCGGGAAAGAGAAATGAATATAATATTAATTTTAAGTTCATTTAATTTTAGTCTTAAGACAAATACTAAACACTGTAAATGCAACATAATTAATTATTTTTTATGTATAATTTATTTTAATTTATTTTTTTGATAAGCATTTACAACTTCAATTTTTTTTGATATTTTTTGATGAAAGTTACATTTTTTGTTACAGTGTATGTAATAAGCATCAATGTTTTATTTTATTTTATCAAAAAGAGCCGGGGAAGGAGAAATTATTCAGCAACTCTAAAACAGTCTAATCCATCCAGATGTGTGTGAAATCTGTATGAAGGTGGGATTTTAATATTGATGAAAGGGTTCCGTGTCGATTCCATGGGTTTGAGTGATAAACAGAAGCGGGGCGACAGAAGAGAGGAGATTATCGACACTTTCTGGAATGAGAACAATGAATAGTCCATCAGCCTCATGACGCTCCACAGCGGGAAGTAATACGCTCAACAGTATTGAGTCCATCAACAGATTATGGAGGTTGTTATAAATATGGTCATCTCACCGGGTTCTTTATAAACCTCTAAAAGGTCGAGGACAGGAGGGGCAGGACCGGTTCTGACCTGGATTCAAACCCTGTCATGTTCACACACACCCCCACCCCAAAAATAAAAAAAGACTACATCCTTCAGTGGATTCATATTCTTCGACACATTGCCGGCACTAACCGTGTTGACCCAGTTGCTAATCTCATGCTAATGTTGCTGTTGTTAACGGTCGTGTTCTGTGTGTTTATGGTTTGTGTGCCTACTAAGCCAGAAATGGATTTTTGTAGGTGGTTCAAGTGATTATTTCAATTGAGCTGCGTTATGCATCACAACAAAAGCAGTAAGGCAATCAACCATAACATTAATACCACCGGCCTAATACTGGTGTGGGTCCACTCTGTGTTCTGACACCTCTCTTTTCAGCCTTCACTCCCATGAGCACCCATGACACTCATTGGTTCACCAGTTATCCTTCCTTGGACCAATTAGACGCCAACAAAGACTGCAGTTCCGGAGGTATTCTGACCCAGTTGTCTAACCATCACGCTTTGGCCCTTGTCAAAGTTGCTCAGATCTTGATGCTTGCCCATTTTTACTCCCTCCAACATGTAAACTTTGTGGAGAAAATGTTCACATGTTACTTAATATGTACCACCCACTGACAGGTGCCATGGTAATGAGATAATCAATGTTATTCCGACTTAACCTGTCGCTGGTTATAATTTTATGACAGTTCAGTTAATTCATAACAGACATTTTAATAATATAAGCATTTAAACATATATTTAATATTTATTTTTTAATTATTTTTACAAACACCTAACCCCCTGGTATATTTATGATTTTTTGAGTGTATTTATGTTGAACACAAATGATTGACAGTTGTGTTACCCAGTGTTTACTTGTTTGTGTATTATATCTGTTCTATTCTTTATATAAAGCTTTCTTTTTTTAAAATAGTGCATCCAGATTTGTGCATCACTTTTTGAGTGTTGTCTTAAGGTGTTTTCTTCCGGCTTTTGCAGTATGTTTTCTGGACTTGTGATATTTGCAGCACGTTTTGTAAATGTTTTCTGGCCTTTGCAGGCAGATGTTGTTTTCTGGAGTGCATATTCTGTATTTTGCGTATTGCATTTTTTTAAAAATTGGTATTTGCAGCACGTTTGCTTAGTGTGTTTTGTATTTCTTTTTTTAAAAACGCGTTGTGGTATTTGCAGCACGTTTTTTTTACCCTTTTGTGGTATTTGAAGCATGATTTCTTAACGTATTGTGTTGTTGAATTAAAAAAAAAATTATGAATTGTTTTTTAAATTTGCATTTGTTCTGTTGAAATAAGTTGCAGTGGGTTTGTGGCTGTTGGCCATCGTAGCCGAAACAAGGTTAATGCAAATGAGAATGACAAATTGCTGTAAAAAACAATGACCTGAGAAACACTTAAGGCTTCCTCGGAGAGCAGGAGTGTTTTATAGATCTGTGTCATCACTGATACCATTATCCACGACCCCGTATATCACTGCACTCATTCGACCCAGTGTTAACAAAGACAAAATACTTCATAGGGCAGCTTTGACAAAAGGTAATTATGCTAATTATACAGATGGGGCTTTCATTTCATTAATAACGCCAACACAAAACTGAACATTAAACAGGGAATGATAAAATTAATACATTTATGAAGTAAATAATAAAGTGTTTCTATTCTGCACACGCGCCTTCTAATAACACTTTGGTACCATTGTCCTTGCAAGGCTGTGTGCGTGTCAGTGTGTGTTTCAGTGTGTGTGTGCGTGCGTGTGTGTGTGTGTTTGTGTGAGTGTAATGTAGTACGGTTAGCAAAAACGAAAAAAGGTGCTTGTTCCACACTCTGCTGGTTGAAAACTTTTTCTCTAAAATTCTGTGATCCACCAAATGTGAAGCAGTGTACAGCATAAAGGTTCCACACAGGGTCCAGAATGACTATTTTCATGTCCGTATGTTGGGTAGAACATCCGGTCCTCACAGTGTGGGTCTTTTTACCCGGTCCTCACTAAAGGTTATTTACAAGTACGTGTGTGTGTGTGCAAGTGCTTGCGTGTGTGTGCATATTTGTGTATGTGTGTGTGTCTGTGTGAGTTGGTGCGTGAGCATTTGGTAGTATGTGTGTGTGGGTGTTTCTATGTGTGTGTGTTTGTACATGTTTATGTGTTTGTGAGTTACTGTTCTTGTGTGTATGTACGCATTTCTGTGTGTGGATGTGTTTATGTTTGTTTGTTCGTGTGTGCGTGAGTGTGTGTGCGTTTGTGTTTACACATATTTCTGTGTGTGAGTGTTTTTGTGTATGTGCATGTGTGTGGATGCATTTGTGCGTTTGTGTGTGTGTGTGTGTGTGTGTGTGTGTGTATGTTCGTGAGTGTGTGTGTATGTGTATTTTTGTGTAAGTGCGTGTGTGTGGATGCGTTTGTGCGTGTGTGTGTGTGTGAGTGTAGGTGTGTGTGTGTGTCTGTGTGTTAATGTATTTTTTTTAAAGAGGCTTAGGAGGCTGACTAAGAGAATGAACCAATTTGCCGTTGCTCTGCAATCACGGGAGTTTGTCTAGGATTTAGGATATCAGAGAGGAGTTAAGGAGCGCACACATGTAATCAGACTTTTCTAATTTTGTCGACACTTCCCCCGTGTCTCCTTCCCCACATCCTCATCATGTTCTCTCTCTCTCTCTGGCCTCCCTTTGCTCATATTGTCTCCCTCCTCTGTTTACCCTCTTAGTGTTCTCTATCCCTTAACGCTCCATCCAGAATCAGCATCATCACACAATTGAACTCACTGCAGGAGAAACGTGGCCCAGCTCGGATTCTGTGCTCCTGTGAGTGACTTTTTCCTCTCAGTGTGAACGAACAGAACCAACAACATGGATCTCATCTGTTCCAGCTCTAACTTGGGCCACTTCCATATTTGGTTCTAAATCAGACACAGGTTGGATTTGTTTTGCAGTGTAACCTCAGTCTGAACCGTCTGATAGGAATTCTTGCGACATTGACATCGTCTTCCATCGGAATCCGTCACAAAGTTGCACCAGCGGGAGTTCATTTACCAAAACCATCACTATAAACACTATGAACACCCTAATAACCACTATAAACATCACTGTAAACACTATAAACAGTAAAAATCATCACTATGAACATCACTATAAACATCTCTATAAACACTATGAACGCCTTTACAAACACTATAAACATCACTATAAACACTATGAACACCTTAATAACCACTATAAACATCACTATAGACACTATAAACAGTAAAAATCATCACTATGAACATCACTATAAACATCTCTATAAACACTATGAACGCCTTTATAAACACTATAAACAGCACTATAAACACTATGAACACCTTAATAACCACTATAAACATCCCTGTAAACACTATAAACAGTAAAAATCATCACTATGAACATCACTATGAACATCTCTATAAATACTATGAACGCCTTTATAAACACTATAAACATCTCTATAAACACTATGAACACCCTAATAACCACTATAAACATCACTGTAAACACTATAAAGATTAAAGACATCACTATGAACATCACTATAGACAATATAAACATCATTATAAACACTATAAACATCATTATAAACATTAAAATCATTACTATGAACATCACTATAGATACTATGAACATCATTAGAAACGCTAGAAACACTAGAAACACAACTCTAAACATTATCACCACACTGTTCACACTGGAGTCTGATATATGACACATTTTAAGTGTAATGTTAACAACTACACAAAAAAAAAAGATCTACGGGAAAAGCCTCACCTGTTCTCAGCTGCAGGTGAATGCTGGGACTGGGTACCCAGGTTTCCACGGGGACCAGAACTGCCTTCACCAGCGGGGCGTTCTGCCTGATGTCTGACAGCAGCTTGTCAAAGCCATAAACACTCAGAGCCTCGACCACCAAGGAGGAAATGTAGATGGTTTTACCCCCGGTTACGTAGTAAGCCAGCGTCACGTTGTGGGGGCCGCAGTCGTCACGCTCCACCTGCGACAGAAGAAAGAAAGAAAGAAAGAAAACATCTTATTTTTGTACTTTCATCTCTACAAGACGAGCCGTCCAGATAAATCCTAAGAACATGAAGTTGAAGCCTGTTCTTTCTTCTTTTGTTGATGTCTGAGCGCGTTCACTGAGGAAGAACAAGTTCTTCTTCAGACGACTTAAAAAAGAGAGGAGGTGAAAATCGCCTTTTGTTGTTCCGGAGCTCTAGATCGGGAATACAAATGGATTCTATGATCCGGCTTTTCCTTTAAAGTCATATCTGCCCAGAGGGAACATTTTATTGTGAGATGACATCAGCGATAAAACGGACAGTTAATAACCACGGCGAGTCAAGGCTTGTATTTCTGGAAGGATACTCCGCCCACCTTCCTCCACCCTCCATCCACTCGGGGCAGCTACGCCGGCGGTTATTACGGCGCTCTCCTCTAATTCCTCATCAATTGTTTCCCCCTCCTCTCTCCTAAATAAACTCAACGCCCCCAAACTAGTCTGTTTCTGGAAAACACAAAAAAAAAACACACGCCTGTTTGTGAAACTGTATCTCATCCTCACACCTGCAAACTCGAAACAAAACCCTCCGTTATCTGAGCCACTTCCTGCTCCGGGCGCTCCATGAAGCTCGACGGCAGGTTTAACAAGGATTCTTGAAGTTTTTGATTAAACTCAGCACAACATCCTTTGAGTCC
>JBBDHG010000199.1:557500-727500 GCA_037951165.1 Lophius americanus | reverse complement strand
CATATATATATATACATACATATACTGTATATATACATACATAAATATTTATGTATATATATATATATACACACATACATACCTAAATACATATAATAAACAGTTTTCACTGCCTGCGGTGTTTAACAGAAGCTTTATGACGGTGTTTCCTCAGTTTACTTCCTGTTTTTAGAGTTCCATCATGATGTTTTCTTTTTTCACCTGATGTGTGGATGATGAAGATGAGGGGTGATGACGGGGGCGGGGAGAAGGTATTAAAACCTTGTTGTCCATTTCTGTCATGTGTGGATTGGGTTGCAGGGCTGACTGGAAAACTGTTTTTATAGTGTAAAGTTTTTATTGTGTTTCTTGTTTATGGATGGCGTACGTATAAAGTTTGATGGGTGGTTCTAGCCCCCGACAGGTAGGCTGTGTTTGCGATGGTTGAGCCTTGAAGAGGCGCCCTCACCTGAGCGCTGGCTGTGCTGTCGTTCAGAGCTCTCTGCAGGGCATGGTTGAGTCCTTTGGAGAGGTTCTGCTTCAAAATCAGGTCCAGACGGTTCCGACGCAGCTGAATGGACAGAACTGTGAAGAAAAAGGGACAAAGTGGAGCTCAAAGGTCACAGTTTTTCATAGTTGTCTTTTTTAGTATTCGGCGATAAATCTCACTTTCACTCCGCCGCACTTGTTGCCTGAGGACATAATATATCGCTGCACTTAACGGATCCCTCCCAGAACCCTTGACCCGGCGGGGATTCAATGTCTTTCCAAAGGATAATTAAACACACGGTAGTTTGGACACTGGCCCCGCGGTTAAATATCTCCTGTGACACTTTGAGAAGCTGCTGCCAGGCCCAGTTTACGGCGCCGAACGCCATCAAAGTTTACCGTCGACAGCTTGTTTCCATGTATCGGTGCCGGAGGAAAGTCCGCCTCGGCCTTTGTGGAGGTCTGATGAATTTGTGTGCATGTAATTACGTTTCAGACAAATAATAGCGACATTGTGCCCGAACCTCCGAAATAACATTTAATGATTCGGCATCGTTACGACTTTGCGTGATTTTAACGTGATATTTGAAGATTATTGACAAAATGATCGTACCTGTTCTGACCCAGTACTTCTCAGTCACATTACATGGAAGAGGACCTTCCTCCGCGGTTGTACTGGATGGCGGCTCCGTGGTCGTGGCGAGGGGCGGCGTGGTTTGGACTGGCGTTGGCACCGAGGTGGCTGGATCCTTGGTTGTTGTGGTGGGGGTGGTTGTAGTCGTGGGGGCGGCGGTGGTGGCGGCGGTGGTTGCAGGTGTGCTGACGGTCGTAGGGGCTGGAGTCGTAGTGGTGGCGGCGGTGGTTGGGGGCTGGGTCGTGGTGGAGGTTGTGGTTATAGTGGCGGTTGTAGGCTGAGAGGCGGTCGTGGTCAGTTTGAGGCTGGTTGTTTGCTGTGCGGTTGAAGCAGCGGTGGTGTTTGCTGATTCCGTTGCGCGACTCCCGGTGGTCGCCGGTCGTTTCATCACCTCAGCGTCGGTCACAGTCGGGGTGGTCGTCGAAGGTGTGGTCGTGGTTACGGTCGTCAGCTGAAGGCTGTCGTTGGTCACAGTGTCCTGGCTGGCGGTTTGAAGGAGCGTGGTTGAGCCTGGCGGTGTTTGCGGACTTGCGGTGGTGGAGGCTGAGGTGGTGGGAGTTGGTAGAGTTGTGTTTACGGTGGTCGGCGGTGTGGTCGTGTGCCGTGAGGTGATTCTGGTGCGAACGGACAAGGTGGCGTTCCACTGATGGGTAGAGAAAGGGCTGGTGATGTTGGCAGGAAGTGTGACATCGTGGTCGCCCACTGTGGACAGGAGCGAGTCGGGGAGCGTGGGGAGATCCCAGGCCGGCAGGCTGCTGACCGACTCCACTGCAGGGAGGGAAAACATCATTTTAAAGGAACATTACGCGTCTTCAGAGAAACATTTACTGCATCACAGAGAACATCTCTCTGAGGCTTTCATTCATTCATCTTCATATCCTGTTCCAGGGGCTGGAACCTATCCCAGCTCACACCGGGACAGACGTGGGACCGGCCGCCAGTTTATTAACACCGACAAACGTTCACTCTCTCATTCACGCGACGGAGGATTACGGCCACGCCCACTAGATAAATTGGGGATTTAGATTCTGAGATTTAATTTGTAAAATTAGTCGTTATTCTGCAAGAAAAAAGTCGTAAAAATCTTAAACTGCTCAATGAAGCGGAATGTGGAAAAACTTAATAGTCCAATAATTATATCAGTTTGAAAAATCAATAAATATTCAATCTTTGGAAGGATGGACGCAACATGAGGCTTAAATATCATAAACAGTGATCCCAAAGTAATCTGACTACTTCATTAAGACGGAGACGTGGATCAGAGGGTATTTATGTGTGTGTGTGTGTGTGTGTGTGTGTGTGTGTGTGTGTGTGTGTGTGTGTGTGTGTGTGTGTGTGTGTGTGTGTGTGTGTGTGCGTGTGTGTGTGTGTGTGTCTGTCTAGAGGCCGTACCCAGACTGCTGTTGCTGTCGGAGGCGTTGCCGTTGACAACCGGCAGAGAGATGTTGGCTGATGCTGCTTTCTGTTGTGTGATGCTGGCTGAAGCAGACGAGGAGGACGAGGAAGGCAGTGACGAGGCTTTTGTCGTAGATGTGAGGGTGGAAGAGGAAGAGGAAGAGGAGGAAGCCTTGGATGATGATGATGATGATGATGATGATGAAGGGTAGCTTTTGGTCCACGCAGCTTTGGATAGCAGACCCAAAGGTTTTCCTGGTGCTGGTGGCTGCAGCTTCACCGTCTCCGTCAGGAGGGGGGGCGCCGCTGAGAAGACCGCCTGCTCTCTTTGGTCGACTCGTCGCGTCTGCAGACTCCGGTGCATCAGCCAGGCAGCCGGGTCTCTGGTCAGGCCCGATACTTCAGCGCCGTCCGCGTCGCCAGATCTCCATTCGGCGCCGACTTCAGCCCAGACACCCGTTCCCGTCATAATCCCCGTCTCGGCAAAGATTTGACCTCCGGTCCCTGCGCGGACCCCGGCTTCTGTTTCGGTCCAAACCGCCGTCCCGACCCCAGCGAACACTTCACCCTCAGGCCAGGCCGGCTGTCTCGCTCCAGGGTCGCCATCGGCGCCGCGCAGAGCATCTTCCCGTTCGGCCCCAAGTCTGTGTCCATTCCCGCGGGCCGCTGAGAGGTCAGAGGGCAGCGCAGCGTCCGGCGGCCCACGCTGACCTCCCTCAGCTGGAGGAGACCCCGAAGAAAGGGAGAAGCAGAAATAGTGGTTAACTTCAGCAGAACATTCTGGGGTTCATCCGAAATGTGCTTTTCCACAGCAGCGTCTGAAAATCCAGGAAGACGGAGAGTTTCTTTTTATATACATAATAAAACAGAAACTAAATTGTTCTTGGACCTCAACAGACATTTATTCACCAACAAAACATGTTTTTACAACAAATCTTCAAAATCCTGTAACCTGACAAACACATGGAATCCATTTTTATGGTTTTGTACGGTGAAAAAAACACAAGCAAATGAAGAAAAACATCAACCAGCAGCATTTTACAAGAACACACTGTAAAAACAACAACAACACAACAGGAAGCGTTTCCAGAGGACACTTAAAAGTGACGCACTTTTTTCACCTTTCATTTAGTGTATAGAACAGATTTTATACAAAGATTTCATTCGCTTAACTTCCGGGTCATGTGACTGTGAATTAAACCAATATTGCGTTTATAACAAACAATCCTTTTTCTCAAGATAATGAGAAACCAAAAGTTTGTTTACTGTTATTTTCTTAACGTTTAGTAGAGTAAACAGTTGAACATGTAAACAGTTCCACCGTTTGTGATGAGTGCTCTTATTTTGAAAGGAGCAGAGCGGAAATTGAGTTGGACGGTGTTTGTGAGTGTTCTGCTTGGGTGAGAAAATAAATTTTTAACATATAACTGAAACAACAAAAGGTTTAACACAAAAACCTAAAATAAAAACACCGTTCCGAATCCATCCTTACCGGCGGGCTTTTCAGGGCTTCTAGCTAACTGACTAGCTTAAACAAGCTAATGGCTAAAGTTAAAGAAATGACATTTATTTGGTCAAGGCCTGAATAAAATATATATTTTTTGTAGTTTTTGAAAGTTGCTGTCAGAGAGTCAGTCTCATCTTCACCACCAGGACGTCACACTCTAGCGCCTCACAGTGGTGGAGAACTGAAGAGGACGTGGAAACTCTCATTGGACCAATTACATGTCAGTATTGTACTCTGGTTGCTGATTGGTTAGGTAGGACGTCCCCCTCTGGATCATCACTTCCTGTGTTTTGGCCAATAGTAGATCAGCATGAAAAAAAAAGAATCGCACTGAAATGCATCAAACTGATCCGGTAGATCCCGGAATCTATATAATGGGTTTTATTTCTTTCATAGAAGAAAGAAAAATGATTTTATTCTTCTTTATATCTGAATCTCTCTCTTGCCTCTGAGGTCCAAACGAAACATCTGGACTGCCACCATAACTCTCAGACCGCCAGGAGATTTAAAACTCACTGTCAAAAATGAAAGCCTACACAATTGTGCTGGGACAAATACACACAACTGCCCCCTTACCCCTCCCCCGTCTCACACTCCCATCCAAAGGGATCAAAATATATATGTATACTATTGAGGGAAAAACAGTAATAATGTCTGAAGTAGGTCACTTATGTCTTTAGAGGATGAAGCATAGGGAATTAATTTAGACGCTCCAGAGGGAATACGTTAGGACACACACACACACACACACACACACACACACACACACACACACACACACACACACACACACACACACACACACACACACACACACACACACACAACCCTAATCAGCTGTGATAGCACAGATATTAATCTCATCTGTTGGGTTAGCCCCTGCTAGTCTGCACAAGCGTTATTCCAAGAACATCCTCATGAACTCGGCTCCCGGCTGGTTTTCTACAGCCAACGTTCCTTATTTGACACCAAACCAGTCGGACGTGAAACAGCGGAGGGAGGATCAACGGTCCAATGTTTCTATAACTTGAATTATTCCTCATCCTCTCTGCAGCGCCGGACTAAGCCTGAAGGTTTGGTGCACTGAGGTGATTATCATCCGGCCTCTGAGTCCCAAAGGCACCTTTGCTTCAGTGGGAAATTAAACCGCCTGACATGCTTGCTGACGATTTATCGCAAATGGTCATTTGTTCTAAATTTAGGCCGACTTGAAAGTGTTGTCGTTGTTTTCTACTCAAGCCTGCAATTATGTTAAGTGTTCATGTATCTGACATTTCCCATACGGCCCAGTGTCAGCGGAGGACCGGCTCATTAACAGACGGAGGATATATATATATATATATGTGTATATAGACAAATATATACAAACATATATATTTAAAACTGTTTATGTTTTCCTTCATGAAAAGAATACATTTGTTTGAATATATTAGTATTCACTACTGAAGTATTCCAGCGTGTATTTTGAGGTTGTAACTGTGTGGCTAGTGAAACAGCAGGAATCGGGGCGTCTGATTGGACGGTTGGACGGTTGCTGGGATGAATGGCAGGAATGATGGACGGCGGCTGGGATGGCAGGAATGTTTTCTCCTCCAGCAGCTCGCCACCTGCTCTAGCAGTGAGCGGCATATGGGCCTCCACCACCGGACCTCCGACAGAACCCTCGGAGAGAAGAACCTCCACTGAGAACAAAGACGGGCAGGATGGACGGAGACGGAGGACGGCCGTGGCGGCGCTGCCGAACAACGACCTGCTGCATCCACACGGAGGAGAACATCGAGCTTAGAGCAGATTATGAGAATTACCACATGGACGTTCTGCACCAAACCCCTGCCGGCCTTTTACGAGGCTTTAGAGGCGCGTCACGGCGTGTAACTCCCAGAGTGCCTTGTTTCCTCCCAGCGTATGGCAACGGAACTCTGGGAAGCATTTCTAGGTCACTCCCACCGACGGCTCCCAGAAGCCTTTGCCAGGTTCTGTCATTGTTCCGTGGTAAACGTCTCTGGTCCGCGGCCACGGCTTTGTCCCCCACAGTCCTGTGTGGTTTACTTGGAACCGCGGCCCGAGCGGACCCGATCCACGCTGCCAACCCGGCCGCGAGCGAGACAGGTGGTTCGGAAGTGTGTGGTACTGGCGTGGCGCCGAGCCGGCGCTCTTCAGCACAGAGGGGAAAGCGAGGGGAGGGTTGTCTCATGCTCTTCGCTGCTCCAACTATCCAACTGGTGGCAGGATTTCATAATAGTTATTATTGAACGGGCAAAATGAAAAGTCTTCATCACCGTCTGGAGATGAAGACTTTAATGACGTGATTTATGAGATCTGGCTGCAGCAGAACGTCATAAAGTCGTCTAGAATCAGGTCACTCTACTTTCACCTGGTTAGTCCGGGTGAAATAGTGGCGTTGGCTGTCTGTGCTGGCGGACAGACAGAAGTACTGACCACACCCGATAAAGAAAATAATCTTCATCGTCTCTTTGTACATTTCTAGGGAAACTTTTCTATCGTGCCAGAAAATTTAAAAAACATTCAGTATCATGATATAAGATGATTAGTTTCACATTTATACCTGATCGTTTTCTAGATGTTACGTAGCTTTAAGGTTTTTACATGAAGATGTTTGGTTACAGAGTGATTTATATCATTTTTACGTTCATTTTCATGTAAAACCTGAAAATAATCATGAAAAACCTGAATTAGTGCGTTAAATTAACTCAACACGATTGCGTTGCATTTACGATTGCGTTGCATTTACGATTGCGTTGCATTTAGTCAACACGATTTCATTTCTCTCACACACTTGCATGAACGTCATTGCGTTACGTTGTTTTTATGTCGTTATAGGGTTTAGTTTATTTTACTCAACATGACTTCATCCAACCAAAGCGAGTTACTTAAGTAAAAACTACTTCAGTCGATGGGCTTTTCAACCTTCAACCTTATCTTCATCTAGCGTAGTTAGCGCTATAGACGTGTTTCTTTGTTTTTCGTACACTTGCTGGATCCCGAACTCAAATAGACGAAGTTAAAACTGAATGTCTGTCAAATTAAAACTTTAACAAATGATTCATATGTTACTTAAATGAAACTAGAGCATAAATTCTTATATATAAACGTTTACTTATATGACATATTTTCTCTCGCTGCTACAGTGGATCACGTTTCCTGGAACTATCCATCCGTCTGTGTGGAGGGAATGTTTGACCAATGGATCGCCGGGTAAACAGATCAACGGATGAGCGCGGAAAGAGGATCGCTAAACATCGTCGTGTTTGTAGGAACACCCAGATGTTTCCGAGTTAATATTTGCGGGCGCTAGAATCCCGACGGGTATTTGTGATTCGACTTATTCTGTGGATGCCGCCGCAGTACAATAAGCATAATAGTGCAGAATAAGAATAATATTATTCAGGAATGTGAGTAATATTGCACATAAAACGCGGTCATATTAAATGTAGTTTTGTACGTGATAATTAAACTGAAGAAAATATCGTACGTAGTAATGAATTTTATTCAATGTAAAATCCCGCCTGAAAAAAGACGTGAACTTTTGATATTACTCGTGTTAATGGAAGTAAAAGATGTTATATTGCACTATTTTATTGAAGAGGTGTCATATCGGCATTAGTGTCCGATGTTTTGGCCGTCCCTCCTGCAGAAGGGGGAGGAGTTACAGTTGACTTTACAGTTTAGCGGCTGCTGGAGCAGAACCAAAGCGGTCGAGCTTCAAATATTCGAATATTCTCCAAACTGACTTTGCTGTAAAAAGTATTTGGTAGTAAATCTTGAATAACCACACTTATGCTTAAGTTCCCAATCCCCTGCATTATACAGGCAATCCCACTGATTGATCGAAAATGATCGATTAAGTAGTTTTTGAGTTTTGTCTGATAGAATTTTTTCTAGTGAATCTCCCCCTAGTGAGTAAAATATGAACTACAAGAGTCAAATATGGCATTTATGATATAGATCTCGTCCAGTCCATTCATACGCATCAAATCGGGCTGACTATAATAAATGACCCCTAGTATCGGAAATATACAACCAATCTTTGCCAAAATCAATCCAGTTCTTCCTCTCCCTGAGGTGTAAGGTGTTTTTGTTAAAAGAAGAAGCTCCCCCTAGTGAGTAAAATATGGTATATAAAAGCCGGAGCTGTGTGAATTTTCACGCTGCAGTGGCATGTCTGGCGTTTTTGAAAGGATTGAAGGAGCTGGATGTAAAAGAATGAATGTTTGGATCTTAGAGAAAACCTTCAGAACCTTTTTGAGCTTTTTTTCACCTTCATCCTTCAGTTTCTGCTTCTTTCTGTGCGACACGACTTTGAAAACCTCCAAAGAGAGAGAAAAGTCTTACTGAACAATCATAACCACACATTCCTAATTTACTTCTGCCAGACATTAAAAACGTTTATTGGACGGCGTTCGGATACGACCTTTTACAGAATAAAGCAAACAAATGCCGGGTCAGCTGATGGATGAGGAGAACCGGTGCAGACGCTTAAGCTGCTTCCAGGCACCGATAAATCAACAGGAACCTTGAGCTCGGCGGCGGCGCTGCTTCTGCTGCTGGGTCTCTACGGCGACCGCAGAGATGCCGTCGCCGTGGCAACCGTTACCATAGATCAAGCAGGAAACGGTGTGAAAACGGCGGCGGCGGCGGTCGTCTCTCTCAGCGCCAAAATGCAGCTGTTGACGAAGAGGAGCTCAAGAAGTGAGGGAAACAGCAAACGTTTGTTCCGCTGATCACAAGACTCGTCTCCATCTCCCTGACTCCACCTCCTCCACCTCCACCTCCACCTCTATTGTCTCGATCTACTTGTGAAGAAGACTCTTTCAAATTTACTAACAAGTTGAAATCGCGGTAGTATGCCCGATAAGAAAAACGATGATTGCGTTATCATGAGGGAGCTGATATTAAACTACACTGTAAAAAGAGAGGGAAAAAAAGTTTGTATAATGTAATTATTTAATTGTCACATGACGTCTGCTAGCTGGTCACATGGGACTCTGGGACAGATCAGCACAGAAGAGGCACCAGGAAGTCTCCAACGTGGGTTACACTGTAGAAAATAAACTTAATTTAATTATACAAATTTAATTTACATTAAGATGATGCCAGAATTTTGCTGTAAAAAAAAATACGGTGCGCATGAACAGGACGTGACGGTAAATTACCGTTAATTAACACTTACTGTTTGATGTAGGAAAACAATACGGTTTTAGGATAGTACACTGCAAAAAGTTCCTTAAAAAAAACGCAACAGTAAAAAATCATAAAAATTGTAAAAAGTATTTTCAGAGGAGATGCGCTGAATTACCCCAAAAAACACAGAATTCTACCGTAAAAAAACAAACACTTGTTAAGACTTAAGGGAAAAAACAACAACATAATGTTACAAGAAAGTTCCAGAAATACAGAAATAAGATACTTAAAAGACGGTATTTGTAAAATAATGTTGATTTATAGGTACAAAAAAAATCTCAATTTTTGTGATTTTATATAATCAACATTTTTACAGTAAACATGTTGACGTTACATCTGCTGTTGAAAGTAATTTACTGTTACGTCGTCTCTTGTGGTCACCTTCATTTTTACAAGGACATTTCTTGCCAATCTTTTAATGTAATTTCTTTTAATGTAATTTTTTTTTATTTAAATTTTTTTCTTTTTTTTTTTTTTTACAGTGTAGATGCTCTGAAGGTAAACTAGGTCAGCCCCTTGACTCAAATGTACCTGCAGAGACTGAATAGAGGAGAAACCCACACAGGCAGCAGGAGACGTCCTGGTGCCTCATCTGCGCTGCTCGCTCTCTGGGTCCCATGTGACCAGCCAGCACACGTCATGTGACCGCTCCGGGCCGCCGTAGGTCAGCCAGTCTAGAATAATCAGAACTGGGCTTCTGCTACGAGCACTTACACACACACACACACACACACACACACACACACACACACACTTTTGTACCCACGAGGACCTTAATTGACACGTGCAGACCCAACACACAAACCTGAGACTCCGGCGCTGAACAGTCGACCGTCACAAACACTCAGACGGACACAAAGATTCAGAAGGTAAAAAATAGACTCACACTGGCACCACACCACCTCTGCTGTCTCACATCAGCTATAAACACATAAAACTACCCTATCTGCGTTTATTCCTGTTTCTACGACCAACGTTAAAAACGTTCACCTGTAACCTGACAAACACTCGGAATCAGGTTTTCATGGTTCTGGCCTCAGAGTTTTTCCTGTTACCAAGCAGTTTGGCGGTTAATGTTCAAGTGCTTTTATTTTGAAGGAGTGGAGCAGAAGTTCAGCTGTTGTTTGTGTTCTGCTTTGATGAGAAAATAAAGTACGAGCGTTCCGTGTTTTATTATTTCGTAGTTTCAAAGTAAAAGCGTCATAAATCCTCGTCTACACGCACACACACACACACACACACATAAAAGAATAAAAACACGGTTACAAATCATTCCATACGTGATTATTTTTCACATCTCATTTTGTAAAAGGACGGCTGAAAAGCTCCCGCCGTCTAAAACGCCGCACCGACGTATCGTCTTCTCTTCGCCTTGGAAACGCCGTCACTTGAAACTGCGGCAGAAAATGGGAGCAGCGAAGGTCAATTGATGATCCACGTTATTTAATGCGTTCTAATCCTCTCGCTGAATTCATCTCCGTGTGCGACGCGTGGAGGCGGAGCTCTGAGGGTCAAACGGATCACAGTTTGGTACCGAAGGTTAAATGGATTAAAACTAATAGAAGAAGGATGTGAGCGTTTTCTTTTTTTCAGTAACGGTTCTACTCTCCACTTTTCTTTTCTTCCTTTGAGGTTTTTATGCTATGGAGGCTGAAAACCGCCGGCTACACTGCAAAAACTCCCTTTCCCACAAAAAATTGTAATAAAGTTGGGATTTTATTCTTTCACATAAGGAAAAATATCTGGAAAATTTAAGTTCAGATTATTTAAAACAAGTATAATAACTTAAAATAAGAGACATAGAAAAAATATATATATATTTTTAAATAATTATTCTCGCTTTTTTTTCTCTCTCTTCACTTAAAACATGAATATCTAGATATATATTTAGTTTTTTAGTTTTTGGAGTGTACATTGACAATGAAATAGAATTTTGCTAATAGCGTGTGTGTTGTGTGTGTGTGTGTGTGTGTGTGTGTGTGTGTGTGTGTGTGTGTGTGTGTGTGTGTGTGTGTGTTTGTGATCATGCAATACACAAGGGGATAAAATATATTACATCATCTGCCTGAATCCATTTACTAAGGCTCACACACACACACACACACATACACACATACACACGCACACACAGACACATACACACATACACACAGACACATACACACATACACACACACACACACTCACAAACATAAACAGTTACATATTCAGACCTGTACGCCCCCCCCCCCCCCCCCCTCCCTCAGAGACCCAAACATCCACGCGAACAAGCAGCCCTCCTCAGGAATGTACGGGAGACAAGTCACGAAACAGGAAGTGCATCCAAACCCCTGAAGACGCACGCAGACATCAGTTCGCATCCCATCCCCTCCTTCCTTTCCCTCACTCTACCCGCTGCTGAGGCCTCGTTTGCGTGACGGGACCCCATCATGACAGATGATGATGTATCGCTGTGGAAGTCTTCGCACACCTCTGCGTGTGTGTGCGTGTGTGTGTGTGTGTGTGTGTGTGTGTGTGTGCGTGTGTCTGTGTGTGTGTGAGGAAAAAATTCATCTACAATCACAGTAACTGCAAAGCTGGTAAACTAGGCCACGTCCAATATTTGTGTGGCCACCCCAGAACTAGAAGGAATAAAACCTAATTTAAAGGTGCAGTGCATAAAATTTCAATTTTTTTTTTTTTTTTGGTGTATTATCAGCTGGGACTCAACCGGACAGGCGACCCGACAGACGCGAAGAGAAGGAGGCTGGGATCAAGGATATATATATAAAATAGATATGAGGAAATGTAATTTAACGATCAGAGTGCAAACATGTCATAGTTAAAAACAGCCGTCAGGAGAAAGTTCTCTGAAAGCAGAGATTAAATTTGTTTATTATTAACCGAATGCCAGAAGAGGAAAAACAGTTTTGAGATAAAAGAGAAGAGGATGTAGAAAATGGAGCAGGTTCTGAAGCAGAACAGAGAATATGGTAGCGCTCACTAAGGAGGGAAGCGGAGCCCAGTGAATCACGGGTCAGTACCTCTCTCCCCTTCCATGGGAAGTATTTTCCAGCGCCGGTACCGATCCCTGAAGCTCAACCAAGCAGCTGTCGGTTCAAACCCGACCAGCGGCACAGGGGACGAATGAAAACCAAGATGGATCTCAGGCGTGTGATAATTGCCGGGAGATCCAAGACATTCAGTTGAAACAGCATGAGAATGTTTTCTTCTTCTCTGGTCACATGATCGGGGAGGAAACCGAAAAGCTGGAAAGCCTCCGACCGACCGTGAAGTTATGAATAAATCCAGGCTGCAGTATTGATTGACAGCATCGATTTCCTGCTGAACTTTTAGCGTTTGATTCATGTTGACATGAGGAAGAGGGATTTATGGGTTCGTCATCATGAAGCCGAGGTCGGCTTATATTTAGACTATGTGGAGAAATTTGTGGGAATATTTCTGTCGTCTGACAAATACGATTATCATAAAAGTCTTACACTAGGTTAATTATAATCTAAACCAGTAATTAAACATTTCCTGTTATTGGGATTGAGACTGGTTCTAATGTTTTGGCTGATTGGTTTGAGAATCAGCACTTAGAGTCAAAACAACTTTATTCCAGAATAAAGAAGAATTTTAAAAAGACCTGGAAAGAAAAGCAGAATCTACATTCTTCATCTCTTCGCTGCTGATGAAGAGCGAAGGGATGATTGACAGCTTTAGTTTTCAACAACATGGAATCTCAGAACACAAAACAAAAAAATCCTTTTTCTGTTTCTATCTAGTGATTTTACGATTTTCAGCCTCAAACTAAAGAATGAAAATTAAACCGTTCTGTAAAATGGCCTTCATCATCCCTTCATCGCTCTTCGTCTGTGAAAAAGAAAAAAATCCCGTTTTTCACTTCTGATGAAAGAAAAAATCAAATTCTTTGTTTTCAAGGTAAGTTTTTTAAGATCCTTTTTAAAAACAACCTTTTTATGTCCTTGACAAGAAGAATAAAAAATCCATTCTTGACATATTTTATTTCTTTGGGGGCATTTATTAACCAAATATCTTAGAAACTCTAGATTGATCATAAAATGACAAATAAAAAGGATTTTTAATGATGCAGTTTTGTATTTTCAGGGAAAATAGTCCATTTTAATCAGATTAGATAAAAACTTTTATTTTTTATAAACCCTTTTTGGGTTAAATCCAGTCACATAATTAAGTTACACGCTATAATACATCAAAAGAAATCTTAATTATTGAATAGGACTTTCTCTACATCCACGGTTAACGCCCTCGGACACGTGGTGTCCCTCAGGGCTCTATCCTGGGCCCCTTTCTGTTTAGCATTAGGTGCTGCTGCTGGGTCTGGTACTTTAAAATGTGAATATCGCCAGGATTTACAAAACTACCGTCCTCCAACGGGTCGCCAAAATGCAGCTGAGAGGCTTTTAGCGGCGCTCTGCAGCCACACGGCGCTGCCTGCTTTGGTTTTCAGATTTCCATTTTCAGTGAGGGAAGAAGTAAAACAGAGAGTCTGGATCCATTAGAGGGGGCGGGGTCTGTTTTTGGAGCGGGGATTTGTCACTGGGGGAAAATTCAATCCACATTTATTGGATGGGAACAGCGACATCAGAGACACGATGTCATAGAATTGTTGGAGGACGGCCGTTTCACCTCACGGACGGACGCGGCTTTGAAGATGTCTCGTAAAAGGAAACGGAGAGGTTTCACAAAAAAAGGGTCACGGCTCCATGTGTTGGTGTCAGACGGATTCAGAATCCTGAAATCCCATTTATAATTGTGTGTTAATTTGTCTAAACACTGGGGAGAGAGAGAGAGAGAGAGAGAGAGAGAGAGAGAGAGAGAGAGTGAGAGAAAGAGAGAGTGAGAGAGATGCAGAGAGAGAGAGACAGATAGTGAGACATAGCGATAGCTAAAGTGAGAGTGCGGCCAAGAGTGAGAGTGAGACAGAGAGAGAGAGACAGAATGAGTGATTAATTAAGGGAGAAAGAGAGAAAGACGGTGAGAAAGAGAGAGAGGCAGTGAGATAGAGAGAGAGAGAGAGAGACAGAGACAGAGACAGAGAGAGTGAGCATGAGAGAGATACAGAGAGAGTGAGACAGATAGTGAGATAGAGAGAGTGAGAGTGAGACAGAGAGATAGATAGAGGGGGGGGTTTAGATACTATATCTGTAGCTGGGACTGAAGTGTTGACGTTCCAGTGAAACCATTACTGAAGCCGCTGCAGGAAACATCATTTAACTCTACAGCCAATCAGTGAGACGAGAGAATCTGATTGGCTGTGAGCCCCTGATGTTTGTTTGCCCTCCCTCTCTCTCTCTCTCTCTCTCTCTCTCTCCCCTGTGGCGGCGACACTCCTTTTATAAGAAGACATACGGCGTGAGGACAGACGTCCACATCTTTACTGACGCTAGACGCCGGTGTGATTGATTGATTGATTGATTGATTGATTATCTCCTGGACTTGATTCATCTGCACCAACTTTGGACTAAATGGGAACAATTTTTAGGAAGTCACGTTTGAAAAACTCTTTTTCATAAAAAAGTTCCCCCTCGTGAGTAAAATCTGAACTTCTTGAGTAAAATATGAGACGTGAATTAATTAGTGAATATTGGGGTAAAGCTGCCCATAGTGTCAGAAATACACATCGGCCCTTTCCCAAAATCAATCCAGCTCTTCCTCACACTAAGTTCTATGTGATTCGAAAATTTGATAATAATCCATGAGACAGTTTTTGAGTTATCGCCGCGAGGAGGATTCCACTAACCTTCAGCTGAGGGCTCCATGTGGACCGGCGGTTCCGCTGGTTTCTCACACAAACGGCGGCTTAAAGCTTCTTAACGCCTAAACTCTGGGGCAGCATGTGTGATTATAGGCTCATGAATATTCCATGAGGAGGCGGGAAACAGACAGCGGCGTGTGAACGCAGGTCGGAACCGTGCGGGTTCTGTTCTGTTCTGTTCTGTTCTGTTATCCCCGGGGAATAATTACCGTCCTCAGCGAAGCCATGGTTCTGTTTAAACAGCAACGTCGCTCCAGCTGACGGAGGTAATGAGGAAAATAAGCCGCCGTGTGGAAAGGAAGTCCGTTAATTGGTGCTGATTGCAGGATCTTGATTGAATAAATAACTTAACATTAATTAATCCTTCAAATGAAGTTTAGGACAATAAATCCTCCCGTTAACTTTTTAACGTCGTCACCCAGGAACTCAAAGAAGAAAATGGAAAATTTGTGGGGTTTTTCTGCATATTTGAATTATTTGGATTTGATCTTGAATTTCGCATTAAAGGACAAATCGACCGTTTTTTTGAACTGTAAACAAATAAACATAAATAAATAAATCTGTCTTGTTTGCATTTCATGTTCATCTGAATGAGGTTAGCGCAACGTTTTGGTGAAGAATGTTTTTAGAAAATCATGTTTTTGGTTGTATCAAGTTACATTATTGTGTTTATTAATATTAATATTGCCTTAATATGATCCTACATATCAAATAAGACTTTTTCAGTTTGACCCCTGGTGTCCCCCAGGGCTCCATCATCGGACCCTTGTTGTTTAGCATCAACATTATATAAACAGTTTCAGTCACATTTTTCAATAAACAAAAAAAATGGAGACTCAAAAATGAGCTCAACCAAACGGCTGAGCGGGACATCAAAGGGTTAATTATGGGCACCTGAACCATAAAAGCCGCTATTTATGAAAAACGCTGTCTGAATGCAGGGCAGCAGAATCCTCAATGAGGTCAAAGTCAGGATGTTTACATTCCTCCTCATATTCCCGGCACAGAAGAGACTATTTCAGACGTCGCCATGGAAACAGAGGAGACTAAGTGGAATAAACATGAGCTCATCAGATGAAAACAGTAAGTCATTTGTGGTTTGTGTCGTCTCACAGCCGCCGTTTCACCGCCGAACTCAGACGACCGGCTGAAATATGAGGTATGGGTTGGGCCGCCGGTGCAGCCCGGTGCCCTTTGTGTGGAGAGAAGGTCGACTTTGACATCCTCCGACTCTCACTTTGTCTGACATAATCGCATCTAGAAGATCTGGACCGCCCTTTGGTACCGGCACGGACCAGTTCCAGCCGTCAATCGTCAACTTAATTCATTCTCAGGGTTAATCATGACTTTAAATACTTTTCAGTCCGGTTTCAGTTCTGGCCATAGAATCACTTCAGCTGCATCTCCTGTTCGCAGTGATAATGGTCAGAACCGGGCTTTAGTGATTGACCTTCTAAAGCCTTTGAAACGGACGACCTTTCAGAGTTTGTTTCTTTTCTTAAACAGACCAGCCTCTGCTGAACCGGATCAGAACGCCTGCCAGTGGTCACCGGCCACCTTGCAGACAGAACCTAATGTACCGTTTCACATTCGTCTCACTCCACCGTTCTGAAGGTCACTAATTGACAACGGCTGCCAGATGCATTTCTATGCCGACGACACTGGGCTTTATTCATCGGCTCCTGCAGTGGGAGGAGCCTCCTCGACCTCCAGACCTCCTCGGGTCAGTCCAGCTCAGGACCGCTTGAATCAGATAGAAGGATGAAGACAGACAGGTGGACACAGCGCTGAGGTAAAGGAGGAAGACGAGCAGCTACAGAGATGAAGGAGAGTCCCTGCAGCAGTAAATCCTTCTCTCAACATGTCGGTTTCTAAGAGGCGGCGACTGATTAAATTTTCATTCCTGCCTCTCGCTCCCCCCTCCCCTTCTATCCTCTCCACAAACCACAGCAGAAATCCATCCCAGGTACCTTTGGGCACAAGGAGCGTCCGTCTATAAATGAAGACCTTCTAACCTGCAACAGTCACAAGCTGGACAGAATTTTCCGTCTCCGGAAAGTCGAGTCGGAGAATCTCCATGATTTTTTTCTGACTGCGTAACAGAGTTCAGAAGAAAAAGTTGTTTTTTAACGTTTTTACAAGGATCTTCAGGCTGAAGACTCACGACGGAAGAATAATTCAAGGAGCTTCACCTCCACAGAACAATCTGCTTCTAAAGTAAAATCCATGCGAAGTCTCTGGTGATGATGACAACCTTCATCGAGTGTTTGTCATGCTCTTATTATTATTATTATTATTATTATACGTAATAACTTATTATTATTACGTTAAATCTCTAAACCTGGTTGAGTCGCTTCTCTTCTGTACGCTGGCCGACGGCAGCAAACGCCACAAGAGTAGACATGACATTTGGATTAGCCGTGGTAGCTTCGGCTAACTTCTGGGTCATGCAGTCATGTGACTCCGAATAAAAGATCAAAGAAAGTTAATACATACCCAAACATGCACAGAACCCAAAGCCACAGCAAACACGGTGTTTGATACCTGCAGAAGAAAAACTAACTCTTTGAAAAGCTTTGGGTTGTGACATTCGGAGCATTGTGTTCACGTTGCCGTGGCGACCACTTAAGCGACAGACGGACGTGAAAGGTAAAAGCAGGAACGTCTGTGGAAGTGACCTGAACCCATCTTCTGAAACACCTTTGAGGAGCTCGGAGGAGAGGATCTGGGATTCAGCCGACCGCCGCCGGGAGTGTTGGTTCTAACCCGGTGACCTTCTCCATATTTAAATAAAAAACGAACCCTGCAGGATTCAAACCTGAGAGGATGTTTTGTTGGGACGTCGAGGAGAGGGGTCGGTATCGTCCTTGTACTGGTTCCAGTTGATTATGTATTAAATAACTATCAGATAACCACACAGTACTTCAAATCAAAACTTCTCCGGTTCTATCCCAGAGTCTCTGGTATCAGGGTTCTGTCCCAGAGTCTGTGGTATCAGGGTTCTGTCCCAGAGTCTGTGGTATACAGGGACCTGTCCCAGAGTCTCTGGTATCAGGGATCTGTCCCAGAGTCTCTGGTATCAGGGTTCTGTCCCAGAGTCTGTGGTATACAGGGATCTGTCCCAGAGTCTCTGGTATCAGGGATCTGTCCCAGAGTCTGTGGTATACAGGGATCTGTCCCAGAGTCTGTGGTATCAGGGTTCTGTCCCAGAGTCTGTGGTATCAGGGATCTGTCCCAGAGTCTCTGGTATCAGGGTTCTGTCCCAGAGTCTGTGGTATACAGGGATCTGTCCCAGAGTCTCTGGTATCAGGGATCTGTCCCAGAGTCTCTGGTATCAAGGTTCTGTCCCAGTGTCCCAGTAATTCCTGACAGTGTTTCTGTGATCCAACATGAACAGTACCAGCACCCAGAAATAGAGGCAGCTAAAGGAAATTCAGCCACCTTCTTTCATTAATCATCTTATTGACACCTGAAAATATCTTCAGGGAAAAGGAAGAAAGGTATTTTTGTCCCGCCCAGAAAACTGCAGCAAAGCTGGAAGGTAGATGTCAGTCACATTCAGTTTTTATCCTATAATAGAATGAAACATAATCATTTCATCTGAGCTCCCTGTGTGAGAAATTTATGCTCTGTACAAAGCCCATAAAAATCCCCAAAATGGAAGATAAATATCTGTTCTGCTGACATTTCCACAACTCTGTGTGGTTAATCTTATAAATGCCCAAACTGTCAAACATCGCCTCAAATAAATACACAGAATAAACTTCAAACATCTCCACAACTATTAGAAGTATCTGCATCACCATAGTGTCTTTGGAGAAGTAAAGCCTAAAATCATTTATTTTCAGTATCAGTAACATTGTACCTGTTATTATGTGTGAGTAATATGTTACTATGTCTGTGTAATATATTACTATGTCTGTGTAATATATTACTATGTGTGAGTAATCTGTTACTATGTCTGTGTAATCTGTTACTATGTGTGAGTAAAATGTTACTATGTTTGTGTAATCTGTTACTATGTGTGAGTAAACTGTTTCTATGTCTATGTAATCTGTTACTATGTGTGAGTAATCTGTTACTATGTCTGTGTAAACTGTTACTATGTCTGTGTAATAAATTACTATGTGTGAGTAATCTGTTACTATGTCTGTGTAATCTGTTACTATGTCTGTGTAATCTGTTACTGTGTCTGTGTAATCTGTTACTATGTCTGTGTAATCTGTTACTATGTCTGTGTAATCTGTTACTATGTGTGAGTAATCTGTTACTATGTCTGTGTAATCTGTTACTATGTCTGTAATCTGTTACTATGTGTGAGTAATCTGGTACTATGTGTGAGTAATCTGTTACTATGTCTGTGTAATCTGTTACTATGTGTGAGTAGTCTGTTACTATGTCTGTGTAATAAATTACTATGTCTGTGTAATATATTACTATGTGTGAGTAATCTGTTACTATGTGTGAGTAATCTGTTACTATGTCTGTGTAATCTGTTACTATGTGTGAGTAAACTGTTACTATGTTTGTGTAATCTCTTACTATGTCTGTGTAAACTGTTACTATGTCTTTGTAATCTGTTACTATGTCTGTGTAATCTGTTACTATGTCTGTGTAATAAATTACTATGTGTGAGTAAACTGTTACTATGTCTGTGTAATCTGTTACTATGTGTGAGTAATCTGTTACTATGTGTGAGTAATCTGTTACTATGTCTGTGTAATAAATTACTATGTGTGAGTAATCTGTTACTATGTCTGTGTAATAAATTACTATGTGTGAGTAATCTGTTACTATGTCTGTGTAATCTGTTACTATGTCTGTGTAATCTGTTACTATGTGTGAGTAATCTGTTACTATGTCTGTAATCTGTTAATATGTGTGAGTAATGTGTTACTATGTGTGAGTAATCTGTTACTATGTGTGAGTAATCTGTTACTATGTCTGTGTAATAAATTACTATGTGTGAGTAATCTGTTACTATGTCTGTGTAATCTGTTACTATGTCTGTGTAATCTGTTACTATGTCTGTGTAATCTGTTACTATGTGTGAGTAATCTGTTACTATGTCTGTAATCTGTTAATATGTGTGAGTAATCTCACATAGTAATGAGTAATCAACCTGTAGCTTTGACATAAATCAATGTTTTTGTTCAAATCGAACAAAAACTATGTAGAAGCCTGATGACGGGCCTGTTGAGAAGAACCCAAGAGTTTTTGAAAAAAAATGAATACAAAAAAATGAATACTCCGCTCTTGATGAAGAATTATTGAGTCTTTTGTTGTAGAATAAAGGAGATGAATGAACGAGTGACCCTCCACCAAACATCAGCTCAACATCTGCCGTGTGTCTCCACGGCGTGAATTCCACCACCGACACCAGAACTGCTGGGGTCCGTGGACACACGGAGACGTGATACTATTCACACATGGATGAGCTCTGAACACGAGACGCGTTCTCACGTAAAGACCCCGTTTACTCATCAAAGCGTTTCCAGCATGGGACCGCCAGCAGATAATTAACCTTCCTAAAACACTCCTGCCAAGAAACACGCAACCTCCCAGCAATTAGAAGAACACCAGTGTGGCTAACAGGGATTACAAAAATCTATTTATCCAAAGGAGCTTCGAGCTCCCCGCGAGATTTAACCGGCTTCTTGTGGGCGAAATCTGATAAATGCACAAGATGGAGAAACACTGAATGTACGACCTGCAGATGAAACTCTGTCTGTCGCCCAAATACAACTAATGATCAAACCCACGACGAAGCACAGACCGCTGGTCTGGTGTTCTCATTAATGTGAGCTGAGAGAGGGCGAGAGCGTGAAGATCGTCTGTCAGAGATGTTCAGTCTGAATGAGAAAAAACGATGAGTCGCTTCATCCCACTTATGAATAAAAGCTGCTTCAGTTTCTGCCTGGCAACAGTGGAACAATGGCGGCGCTGCTCAGAGGAGACGTTACAACGTGACAGCAGGCGTCGTTACACAGCCTAGTTAAAGGGTGACTACAGGTAACTACAGATACTACAGGTAACTACAGGTAACTACAGGTACTACAGGTAACTACAGGTACTATAGGTAACTACAGGTGATTACAGATAACTAAAGGTAACTACAGGTAACTACAAATAACTACACGTAACTACAGGTAACTACAGGTAACTACAGGTACTATAGGTAACTACAGGTGATTACAGATAACTAAAGGTAACTACAGGTAACTACAAATAACTACACGTAACTACAGGTAAGTACAGGTACTACAGGTAACTACAGGTACCTACAGGTACTACAGGTAACTACAGGTAACTAAAGACAACTACAGGTAACTACGGGTACTACAGGTAACTACAGATACTACAGTTAACTACAGGTACTACAAATAACTACACGTAACTACAGGTAAGTACAGGTACTACAGGTAACTACAGGTACCTACAGGTACTACAGGTAACTACAGGTAACTAAAGACAACTACAGGTAACTACGGGTACTACAGGTAACTACAGGTAACTACAGTTCCTACTTGAACTAAAGGTAACTAGAGGTAACTACGGGTACTACAGGTAACTACAGATACTACAGTTAACTACAGGTACTACAAATAACTACACGTAACTACAGGTAAGTACAGGTACTACAGGTAACTACAGGTACCTACAGGTACTACAGGTAACTACAGGTAACTAAAGACAACTACAGGTAACTACGGGTACTACAGGTAACTACAGGTAACTACAGTTCCTACTTGAACTAAAGGTAACTAGAGGTAACTAGAGGTGACTACAGGTGACTACAGATAACTAAAGGCAACTACAGGTAACTAGAAGTGACTACAGGTAAAAACAGGTAACTACAGGTAACTAAAGGTGACTACAGATAACTAAAGGTAACTACAGGTAACTACAGGTACTATAGGTGTCCGGTTTTAGGACAGACAGCCTGGGTTTGAAACAGCGTGTTTGTCCAGAGCTCGCTAACGTAGCTGTTAGCATCTTATAGCATTGAGATATACTGTATGATGCCTTCAATGTCTCTTCAGTAACAACCAGTTTCGGGCGAAACAGAATTGTAACGTCATCGTCATCGAGATGTGTTCAAATGCGATCTTGTAAAATGTAGTTTTTTGGGGAGAAACTTGAATAAAAGTTCTTTGAAGGAGGAATTCAAAGATGTGTTATTAGAGAGGGAATTGTTGACCGTCCTGTACGGCGCAGTAATCCACGAAGACCTGGATGGGCGATGAAGAGCTTGTTGTTGTAAAAACTGCAGATGAAGTCCAGGAAGTCTTTAAGAGTTCTTGTCAAGTTACTGATTGGCAAAGAACAAACGTTCACCAGCTTCCTCTCCAGATCAAAGGATACTTCCTGTAACAAGTCTCAGGGTTCGATACCGATTATCTGGATGGTCCCATCATAATCACAGCGACCCGTTTTCCAATAACCTGAATGTATCCGTCCTTTGATGTGGCCTGAACTCTGGAGGACGGCTAACGCAGGAGTTGTCTGAAAAATACGACTTTTATTGCGGGGGCTTTATGGCGGGGGATGGCGGTGGTGATACGGTGGGAGTCTTTAAGGGGAAAGATTCCTCCACATCTCAGAAAAGAGAGAGAGAGAGAGAGAGAGAGAGAGAGTGAGGTAAAGAGAGAGAGAGAGAGGTTCAGATAGAGAAAAACAGACAGAGAGAGAGAGGTACAGAGAGTGTGTGTTTGAGTGTGTGTGAGAACCTGCCGGAGAACCTCCTTCCTGCCAGAAGTTTATTGTTGTTGTCTCTTGGTCTTCTGGTCCACACTGTTTATTAGCAACAACAAGCCAAGGCTAAGCTATGGGAGCTAGCATCAAATACTTGAAATCTCTTTACTACCTCTCTCTCTCTCTCTCTCTCTCTCTCTCTCTCTCTCTCTCTCTCACACACACACACACACTCTCTGTACCTCTCTCTCTCTGTCTGTTTTTCTCTATCTGAACCTCTCTCTCTCTCTCTTTACCTCACTCTCTCTCTCTCTCTCTCTCTCTCTCTCTCTCTCTCTCTCTCTCTTTACCTCACTCTCTCTCTCTCTCTCTTTAGCTCTCTCTCTGTACCTCTATCTCTCTCTCTTTACCTCTCTCTCTCTGTACCTCTCTCTCTCTCTCACTCTCTCTGGATCGCCCCCTCTCTCCGTACCTTTACCTCTTACCCTTTTTACCTTTTTTTTCCTGCTTTCTGTGTTTTTTCTTATTTTCATCTCGCAGCCGTTGGGTCACGACCAAAAACTGTGTCACCTGTCAGATCAGAGAGGTTGAAAGTTTGCTGCCGTCCCCGATTGCAAAAGGCACACCCCCGAAATAAAGCCCCAAACCCCCTGCATAGCTCGTACAACTGCTTGATGTTAAGCCGCGGGAGGAAGGAAGGAAGGAAGGAAGGAAGGAAGGAAGGAAGGAAGGAAGGAAGGAAGGGAGGAAGGGAGGAAGGGAGGACTTGTGTCCCACAGATGCGCCTGTGTCTCTGAGAGCTGCTGTGTCACCAGACTCTGATTATCAGGCAGCAGACAAATAGTCACACTGCGAGAAAAGCGCTGACTGCTGATCCGTTCCCATGGCAACACGCACCGGTAGATGTCAGCCAGCGACTGAGGATGAAGATCTCTCCGGACCTCTTGAAGAAGACCCCCACACAGACACACATCCACGTTGTTGTCTGCAGACACGAATGCTCGCTCACATTAAACACACACTCACACCTGGATTCGTTACGTGACACTACAGGAGTGTTTTTTCTGTGTCGGGCCCGGAACAGCTGAGGCTTGAGTAACCAGGTAACGGAGAGAGACTCGAACCTCCTGCAGCCGCGCTGAGGAAGGCGCTCGCTTGGAAGTGGCGCACAGCGTGATGTAAGAGAGGATATGTGGAGAGCGAGTGGGCTGGATTGGCTCGGAGTTAGAAAAGGAGAAACTGCCTTTTTCCAGACACTTTGGCGTCTCCTCTTTATTCTGAATCCCTGCTCTCTTCCTGGAACGTGTCTTCATGAGGAGGAAGAGCCTTAAAAACTCATCATGGGCCACCCTTTGTAGAAAAGCTGCTCATGCAGCAGCGTTTCGCCACATTTAACTCCAAACGTTAAATATAAATGTAAATGTTGAACCTAAATGTTCAGAAAATATCAAAATGTGCCCCGCCCCCTTTGTGGTCCCACCCCCTTTTTTCTGAGCAGCTTCTGGTCCAGTGCCTAACTTGGGATGGTTCTGATGGTGGTCACTGGGTTAAAAGCAGGAAGCAGTGATGTCAGAAATTGGGGGCGGGGTTATCAATGCTTACAGAAGGCAGGGCTATCAATGCTAACAGAAGGCGAGCTATCAATGCTAACAGAAGGTATTTGAGCCTCAAATACCTGAAGAACTTAAAAACACGTAACTTTACTGAGTCGTTTCTACCGTCACTGGTTTGTTGTTGAACCGTTGAGGAAAGTCTAGATTTTCACGCTTAACTTTTGGAGATGTGGGAAAATGTTGCTGTTAAAATTAAGACGTGCTACTTTTACGACCGGCGCCGCTTTAGTGTGTCATACGTCAAAGTGTCGGATCCTTAAACTAAGTTCAACATGAAACAAAGTCTTCATGAATAAAAACAAGATGAACCTCTTAATAGTTCATATCCTTTAAAATACTAAAAGACATAAATCAAATGACCGCCCGACCGTAATATAAAGTTAAGTGTCACCTTCAGCATCAGCAACCAATGGAATAGTTTCTGACATCACAGTGTCTGTGACATCACCATGTCTGTGACATCACCGTTTCTCTGACATCACTGTCTCTGACATCACTGTCTCTGACATCACTGTCTCTGACATCACCGTGTCTCTGACATCACTGTCTCTGACATCACCGTGTCTCTGACATCACTGTCTCTGACATCACAGTGTCTGTGACATCACAGTGTCTGTGACATCACCGTGTCTGTGACATCACTGTCTCTGACATCACAGTGTCTCTGACATCACAGTGTCCCTGACATCACCGTGTCTCTGACATCACAGTGTCTGTGACATCAACGTGTCTCTGACATCACAGTGTCTCTGACATCACTGTTTCTCTGACATCACTGTCTCTGACATCACAGTGTCTCTGACATCACCGTGTCTCTGACATCACTGTGGGGGGATTCTCTGTCCCATCACAGCATCTCAGTGGGATTAAGGTCATTTTAAGTTTAATTTGTTATATTCAGGTTTTATTCTCAGTCACATGACCACACAACTCCTGAAGTTAAGTGAAATGGCGAATAAAAGCAACAAATAAAGTTAATAATGATCTTAACACACACATTACCCTAAGCTACAGAAACACAAGGTGTATTATGCTTGTTGTCATGGCAACATCCAAACACCGGTCGTAAAAATGTCAGATACTGAAGCAGTTTCTTTCTGTGTTGAACCTCGACTGAAGAAGAATCTGATGCTTTGATCAACGATGGATCAAAGCTGCAGATTCTACTTGAGATTATTGTCTTCCTGTTGTACTTAATTCTGCTTGATGACCCGACATTCTCTCTCAGGACTTTTTTAGGTAGATAACATCGTTCGTTTCACGGCTCCTCAATGCCGGACGTTTAAAATCCGCCCGGCCCCCCAGCCTCTTTCCCCGCAGCCGTACAGTGAAGAAGGCTGGAGGCTGAGCCGAGTTGAATCCTCCGGAATGCCGAGATCCGAGTTGAATCCCAAGGACTGCCGGAGGCTTCAAATCGACTCGGCCCCCAGCTTCCGTCCCCGCAGCCGCAAAGGAAAGGAGGCTGGGGACTGAGCCGAGTTGAATCCTCCAGAATGCAGAGAGCCGAGTTGAATCCCCAGGACTGCCCTTTTTACCAATAAGATAAAAAGGCTTTTTCTAAACAATTTCTTTTTAAATATATACACTTTCAGCTGAAAGTACAGATACAAACACTTAATTAAGGATATTATATTCCATTTATTCACAGTGACACCTCTAAACATCGCCTACATTTCACACTGAAGGTTTAAACGTGTCGCTACAGCGAAGAGACTCCATGAAATAAAATAAAACACTTAAGTGCTGCTTGTTTTTGTCATGATAATGAGATAATTAACTCATTTTCATGGCCCTCCTCAGCTTCCATAGCTGTGATGATGATTATGATTACTAGAACTGTGCGAAATATCAATTTGCTTCTTAAAGAACTAATTTAAAAAGGTGACAAAAAGGATTACAAAACATTAACTATACCAGTTTTAAAAGAAGAAGAGCTTTGAACTGATTTTTCTTGCACATTTATCTCAGACAGTCGTAATAATAAGGAGGTTTTTCTTTATTACGGAGCCTCTCTGCTGTTTCTGCGGTTTCCTCTGAAGGCTCTGAAGACAGAGATCATAAATGATTCATCTGTGTCGACTATGAAACGTCCCCTATGGAGACGGTTGGAGGTTTGCGACCCCTGGGCTCAGAGCTGCTCCATGAATGAATAAAAAGTTTCTCCTTCAATGCAGAGCTGGCTGCGGTCAGAGCGCGTGTCTGCGACCGGATGGATGTTTCTAAACGCAGTCCAATGAAAGAAAGGCAATCGAATGAATGGATGAAAATCTATAGGTTACGGTAGATGTCACCCAAATCTCATAGATGTCAATAAACATCTCAGGATGGATTTTTAGAAAAGCCAGATGAAGGGATTTTTTTTTTATCTAATGACTAACGTGGATCAAATAAAAGGATTCCTCCTTTGATGTTCAGAATAGTATTAATGTGATGATAATGAATAAAAGATGACTTTCACAGATTGATCCGTCTTACCGTCGGCGGCCAAGCAGCTCTGCATCATCAGCATCAGCACCGCGCAGATGCTCATAAAGCACCGCGCCAGCGTCCGGTCCAGCGCGCGCGTCCTCCTCCGGTTCCTCCGCGGACAGACTGCCTCCGTGCCCGGATTCGAGATCCACGCCGTGGGAGGAGGAGGGCGGGGGTCTCCTGCTTCGTTATCCACAGCACCGACCCGGGGTCTGGAGAGGAGCGCATGTTGGGGAGCCATTGGTCAAGCGATCAATCCTGGATGGAGAGCATCTAAGGGCGCTGCTGCGGGGAAAGGCATCCGACGATCGAGCCCCGGACACGGACTCCGCTCTCCATCAGCCCGCTGGAGGCGGCGGGTTCGACCAGGAGACAAAGAGATGTGGAATTTATTTATTTTTTTCTCTCTCTGCGCGTCTGTCGGTGTCTGTTTCCGTGAGAAGTCTGCCCCTACTGTGACCGCAGCGCGCGCTCCATCCCCTGTGTCAATTCACGGATACAACACCGGAAACCGCGAACGCTCTTTCAAAATAAACCACTTTTTCAATTTGTTTGGCACGTGACAGAGGATTCTTCAGTCATGTGGCTGATAGGAGCAAACGCGCTGCAAATTAAGAAAACTCCATAGGGGAACAATTTAAGAAATAAAAACTGTAAAAACCAGAACACAAAGGAAGTGTTTCTGGAGGGAACTTAATAATGACGCACTCTTAATAAGGACTGACTTGATTTTGATAAAAATCTATTTATTTGGAGATAAATCAATCACGTGATCACGATGTTAAAATAAACCACTAAAACTGACATTTTAGCTCGGGCGTGCGCGTCACGTTTGAGTGTCCTCTGGAAACACTTCTGTTGTGTTGTGGTATTTGCATCAGGTTCTCCAAATGTTGCACCAGTGCTGTCAAACGCATGAAGACGTTTTCTTAATTTGCATGTGTTTTTTTGAGCTCCTGAAAATAAAGCCTTGAAGAAAACCATCGAAAGAGTTGGCTCCTCCTTCAAACACCTGACGGCGATAAAGCTGGTGGAATCTTTATATGAATGGATAAATAACTCAACATTCTATAAAACTCCATTCACCAATCAACTATCAACACTTTCACCCCTCAGCAGTGGAACATTTTGTCCTAGAAGCAAAAAAAATAAAAGACTCTAAGGTAGCCTAGGTTACGTGGAAAATCCGTCAGATCCTCCATTAACGTCTGAGTTCTTGCCGTCCTATAAATCTACAGACAACTCCAACAAACTCTCTCTCAAATACTCTACAGCCGCTCATCTAGGGCAACCTTCCACTTCAGCGTCTCTGTTCAGCCCACTGAGGCCCCAGCCCCTCGCCCCAGAGGAACATCAAAGGAATCAAAGGCAGCATTGGACACACTGTGACATCACTACTCCAAACTTAAAATATTGTGTTATTTAAAATGCTGCAAAACACGTAACATCAGCAAAATCGAACCACCTCTAGGATACGCCCAAACCCACCTGGGTCAAATTACAGGCAAAATCATCCTGCTGTTTTTCGATAATCCTGCTCACACACAGACAAACAAGTAAACAAACAAGTAAACAAACTCCCTGGCGGCGGTGAAGATTTGTATTTAGTGACTGAACTGAACAACTTCCTGTGTGGTTGCGTCCAGCTTGACGCTTCTCTGGGCAGGTAGAAACAGCCTGAGTGTTTGATGTAAATATGGTGAAAATGAAAGCAGCAGGTCTGTCAGAAGGTCTAATGCTAATCACCCCACCTCCACCCTTTACTCCACCCCTGAAGATGGAGAATAGAGAACCCAGTGTTTTATTCTTCAGAGGAGAGGCTACATGCCGCCGCTGAGTCATTAAATGGCAGGAATGCAGGCCGGCGGTGACGCCGGCGCTGCTGCGTTCAGCAGGAGTCAGGAGGCCCCTGGTGGGAGATGAAGATCCAGATGAAGCAGGAGTTTGTAGGAGGCCTACACTGTAAAAATAAATAAATAAATACATCTGCATGATTTACTGGTAAAATACCAGAAGCTGAAGTTGCCAGAATTTATCATAAAAAAAATATGGCGACCGAGATCCAACGGTGACTGTACTTACCGTTTAAAAGAATTGTAATTTCAACCTGTGTATAAAAAACTGGACAAAAAATTGTGCGAAAGAAATTACAAAATAAAAACTGTAAAATTCTAAATAGTTTATCATATATAAGAATGTACCGAATATAATAATGATATACTGAAGATAATATATAATATACATGTGATACGTTGAATGAAAATATCTTAAAACAAATAAACCATCACAGATCTACATTAAAAAAATAAATTTTTAGTTTGAGTGTCTCGAAAATCCCTTTAATAAAAGCTTCCATTAAATAAAATAGGCAATAAAACCATTTTATAGAGATCTATTTATATATATATAGATGTATATATGTCTATATATAGACAAATATATAAAGCCATATTTATAGACATATATTCATATTTAATAATATATATTCAAAAATTAAATAAAAAGACAATGATGAAGACGACTGAGTGAAGCAAAAGATCTTTTTTTAATTCAAAGTTAATCTTGACATAGGACACCATCAATTCATAATTTGACACTCACCAAATAAGAGTCACCAAGAAGGAACCCGCTTTTTGTGACAAAGTACATAAGGCTTGGTCACATAGAAACTCACTGAGAACTAGAGGGGGGGGGGGAAGGACAGCAAACCGCTAGAGACGCATTAGTACATCCAAAGAAGAATCTTTTCCCAGTCCTCGTGTTGCTGAATATTGCACAGTGCAGGTGCTACATGTCAAACTAGTGTAGCGTTTAAGAAAAGAAAGGAAAACAGGAAGTCGTAAAGCCACTCAGATCTACACACGTTCAGAACAGTAACAGTTTTCGATTTAGCAATCGTGTCTACACATGTGTGTCTAAATACAATAACATGCCAAACCTGATAATTAGATAGCTGTGGTACGAATAAAATAAAACAACAGACAAACCTATATAAGAATAATAATAAGAATAATAATAATAATAGCACAGATTATTTGTTTTTCAGCCCAGACCCTAAATGAGATGTTCAATCACACGTTTGGTGAGTCGCTCTGTTTTTAACGGGAGTTCCCGGTAAAACAAACAAACAAACAAACAAACACAAACAAACGGGGATCTGAATCGTATTTGCAGCTTCCTCTGAGGAAGACTGATGGACAGAACGGCGGCTCTTTGGTTCTTCTTCACGTTTGGTAAAAGCCGACCTGCTAACCTCGGGCAAAATATTTGTAGTAGGCTCCGTACCGGAACAGGAAGTTCCCCCTTTTCTGCACCTCTTCAGTTTAAAACAAACTCACGGACACTTCAACTTATGAATTAGTGAGAAATAAAACAACATTAGATATTCTTATAAAAGTTGTTTGTTTTTTTTTGAATGAAAAGAAACAAACAAGTTACATCATATCGGAAACTTTGGACGTTCATCGTACGACGGCTAACTTTTTATTCACCTTCTTAGTAACCTTTAATTGAGTATTAATTAAATAAAGGGGGGAATTATATATTATCTTTATTGTAAAATATGTTAATGTCATTTATCAATAAAACCCTGTTCAGGACTGCCATCAACCCATCCCTGAATCTCAGGTGTTTAGTTACATTTCTACCTGAAGCTCTTTGGCAGCTAATGCAAAAAAATAAAAAATAAAAAATCACACTTGCCAATCGAAAGGCAAGCTAGCTTACAAATTACATCATGTTACAAAATATTTTCCCAAAGGCCGTCAGGTCTTCAACTTCACTCCAGATTGACGTTTTTTGTAAGCATCAAGCTTTCGGTGGAATCGGACGAGCTAAGTGCGATGGCAAAACACGCCGCAAATTAAAGAAACACCTGCAAACAGCCAAAAAGCAGGGAATTTGGAGAACGGGCTGCAAATACCACAACACAACAGAAGTGTGGCCAGAGGACACTTAATAGTGAGGCACACATCCGAGATAAACACTGTCTTTTTTGGTTTATTTTGAAATTGTGATCACATGATTAATTTTAGCCACTGACGCGTAGACGACTCCGCGGAAGTCAAAGGGGCCGGATGTGTGCGTCCCTATAGAGTGTCCCCTGGAAACACTTCTGTTGTGTTCTTGGAGCATGTGCTCTTAACGCTGCCCATGTGTTGCCAACCTGATAAAAATGTTTTTCTTAATTTGCTTCCGTTTTGTCCATTTGCGTGTTTTTTTCTTTCGTAGAGAAAGGATGACCTGAAATGAGTTGAACCAGCACCGAGATTGGTCGTGAACTTTCTTCTGTTTTTGCTTTACGGCAGGCGGAAGGTTGCTGCCTCTCGCGGTTGAACTCGCATGTAGGGAAAAAAACTAAAGTTTTTTTTGTAACACATCAAATCAGTCGACGCCCGCGGGTTCCCAGTCGGCCTGTTACGTTCTAAAGTACTTCACAGTGGCTTTTCTATATCTGGGACCCTTTCCCACGGTTGGCTTTGAATTGGCGCCCGTAAGTGTGTCACTGCAGGGAGGTGGGATTATCAACCGATCCAAAGTGGCGGAGGGTTTTGAGGTGGGATGTGCGTTCATCTCATCGCAGGTGCTGAGCTAACGGAAAGAACAGACGCGGAGGAAAAGACGGCGAGAGAAGCCGCGCTCCACAGAATGAATCGACGGAACGGCGACGTACGGATTCCTTTGACGCACACTTATAAATCTAGGCTGCGCTCAAACGTGACCGTGGCCTCCTCTGATTGGTCTAAGGATGGTGACCGCGGCCGACAAATACACCAAAACACAACCACCTCAACGAGCCACACAGAAAGTCCATTACAATGAAATATAGCGAGTATACGTATGAGTAACGCAGCGTGCTGCTGCTATCGGGACAAAAACAAACGTTCAGTTACAACAACAAAAACCTCACTGGTTTCACGAGACCCCTCCCCGACTTCTATTATTAAACCCATTTTATAACCTTCATGGTAAGAAGAGCTTGTTACGTGGTCTCATCAAATAAAGACAAAAAAACAACAACTTTCTTATAACAGTTAACCGAGCAAGTATGTCGCCGACAGTGATACCGATAAACTACCATAGTTAACTTTGGACCTAACGCTGAAGTACGACGAGTGAATGAAGCATCTTTGAAGGAAACACGCGATTATGTCGACCAATGGTAAATAGCTGCATATAACTACCGAACACACTCATCACAAAAGAGAGAAAACGCTGGTCACTCATCGGTAAAGCAATAAAAAACTCATTTGCAGACCAAACCGGCCGTGAGCTCCGCAAAATACATTCACGGTACGAGAATAAAGCTTTGCGTTTTTTCTATATCTCCAGGAGCCGTGTGTGTTGTGTTGTTGTTGTTGTTGTTGTTCTCGGCGAGGCTTGTGAGTTTCTTAGGATTCTGCGAGGACAGATGTTTTCAGACATCTTTGGGCTTTTGGAGGAGGGGCTTATCCCCCGTAGAAGGGCTCACACTCTTTCCAGATTGCCTCGATGTCGACGTAGGACAACGGCGGTCGGACGCTCGTTTGAAGAAAGGCACTAGTTGTCCAGAACGAAAGGTTCCGAATACGGTCCAAAAACGGAAAGAGGGAAAAAAAAACACGAAGAAGAAGAAAACATCCAACGACACACCGGTTACAGAATCTACAAGTGAACCCAGCCTATGTTTAAAATACTGATGCTAAATGCACACACACACACACACACGCACGCACACACACAAACACACACATCAAAAAAACAATAGATTTAAAAAACAACCAAAACAAAAAAACGTATAACTTCCATTACAGCAGTTTACAATCACTTCAAAACAACAAAGCCAATATACAGAGGCACTATCATATAGGAATAGCATTCAATATACTCTAAAATAAAACCCACTTCTATTGTATCTAGCCGTCAGAACTACAATACAGGAGAGAGAGAGGGGGGGAGGAGAGAGAGAGAGAGCGGGCCCGATGAGATCAATCCTCTAGATTCACAGCTACCGAGGGGCAGATAATCAGTACATAGCAGCTTATTATCTATACATTCCAAATACAATTTTGACAAACATAGCTCAGAAAAAAACAAAAAAACTAATAAAACCTCAACCTCATTGTCTTTTTTCTTTTTTTTTTTTTTAAATCAGAGATCTCACAATATATATATTCAGATAGTGAAAACGGCCACGGCGTGCTGGAGGAGAGAGGAGAAATAGTAACGACCTCGCTTCAGAAATGATTAGTGAACAGTCTTTGGTGCTGATCGCAGTAAAAAAACGAAACAATGCCAGCTGATATACGACGGTGAAGACGCACTGGAAATTTAAAACGACACAAAAAACAAGAAATCTGGAGGCTATGCATCCACCCTGAAGGAATGTTATCAAAACTGAGACGCAGCGCGCCGGTGCGAGGACAAAAAGGTTCGCCTGGCACCGGCTCGCCGTTCAGCCTCTAACACTCAGTAGCCCCAGCGATGACACTGTAAGTTCATAGGTCATTTCAAACACTGAGAAGCATTTAGAAGTAAAAACAGATCATTTCGAGTCTATGCCACTCCCAAAATCTGAAAACAATAAAACACGCACACACACGCACACACACACACACACACATCAACTAGCCAAAAATGCAAAAATGCAAAAAAACAGAAAACAAAACTCCTTTTAAACACAGCAACCCAGAGGCTATCTAGATTGTATTGCAGTTACAGTAAACAGTGACAATACTGTTGCGAGTTAAGTACTATAGGGAATAGAAATCGATATCAAAATATCAAATCACTCTATGTACAGTAAAAGCTCAATTCAGTCAAAGCCCTAAATGTGCAGCCGCTAGCCAAAGCTAATCCGTACGGATTCAGAAACCCAACTCCGACACTCAATATCAAAACGGAACCGCCGGCAGTCTTCCTCCGGTCCGTACGATGAGCCCGTCACGTTCAGAGTCCGGAGGTTAAGTGCCGCAGATCCGTTTAAATGTACAATCTATAAGCTCCTGCAGTAACGTCGTAGACTCGGGTTTTAAGGCACTAGAAGACGGCAGCAGCGGCAGATTCTGGCCCAGAGACGAGTCCAATCCTGGTTACTCTGCTCACTGGGATGGCTTAAGAAACGCATCTGAGCGGCTAGCAGGTGCTGCAAGGCAACGAAGATAAAAGGGAAGGGGAGGCGGCGCCGCCGGACAGCAAAGAGGACAAATCACTTCCTTAGATCTCTGAACGCCGCTCAAAACACACGACAGGAGGGTTGATGTGCAAAGGACACATTCTTGATTAAAATCATCATCTTCATCGTCGTCGTCATCTGTTAACTCACTCATGATTCTCCCTCTTAAAAAGCTTTGACGTTTTAAAATCACGGTGGTCTCCTCTGATTGGTTGACAGAGCGGCGCCGTCCTTCAGAGCGTCGGACGTCGCTCTCACACTCAAACATCATCATTTACTTCTGGCCAGAGCACAAAAACCATAAAACATCATCTTCAGGATTGTTACTTCTTTTTTCTGATACATCATTATCTTCTCAACCACATTTTTTTCTCATCCTCATCTTCATCATCACAATTGTCCATTTTGTGCTCTATAAGCTCTACCTGCCCAAGTCCCAGCCCCAATCCATTTTGCGTTGCCCTTCCGCACCAGAAGGGGGTGCCGCGGCCCCGCCCCCGCCCCCGGCCCCACCCGGCTCCTCAGATGTAGCTGAACTGGGGGTGGTGGCTGAGCTTGGTGGGGCTCAAAGGGAAGCCGGTGAAAGCGGCCGGGGAGGCCAAGTAGGGGTGCGGACCGGGGAACGGAGGTTTGAACTGGTGGGGGTGGTGGGCGTAGCCCGCCTGGTGATGTGGGTGGATGGTCGGGGACGGGAGGAGCCTGTGTGGGAGGGAAACAGGGAGGTGGGGGTGGGCGCTGATGCCAAGGGTCACCTGGTGAACTATGGCGCCTCCTTGGGGGTGAGAGAGACTGTAGCTGTGCTGGAGGAGAGGCGGAGGAGGGCGAGAAGGCAGAATGGAGTGGGGGTGGTGAGCGGCGGCGAGCGGACCACCGGGAGGGAGGGCGATCAGGGTGTGGGGGGGCAGGCCCTGGGTGTGCTGGGTGTGCTGGGCGGCCGAGGTGTGCGTGGGGCTGCTGTGCGGCAGGTGGGTGAAGGCGTGCGTTTGGACCGTAGGGGGGATGAAGGCGTGTGGTCTCAGGGGGCCGTAGTTGCCGTTCCACTCTTTGAAGCTGTGGTTTGAGCCGTACGGCGGCACCTGAGACAGAAGACAGACAACGGTCAGCGATTATGATCCTACAGAAATAAGTCCATGTTAAGATACGGCGGATACAAATGAAGTAATCGTCTTCATCGATTTGAAAAGAGCAGCGTTTGGACAACATGCCGCAAAAGCCACAACACAACAGAAGCGTTTCCAGGGGACCTTTAAAAGTGACGCACACATCAGAGCTAAAATCAAAGTGTTTGGGTTTATTTGACATCGATTCATTTTGGCTCATTTTCAGAAACAACCGACGGCGGGACGACTCCAGTTACGTGAGTCGCAAACCGCCGCGGGTTTGTGCATCACTTTTAAGCGTCCCCTGGAAACACTTGGGTTGCGCTGTGGTATTTCCTGCAGATGAAGTTAAACTGATGTAGATTTTTTTCTTAATCCACTTGTGTTTTGTCTATTTGCATGTGTTTTCTGAAGTTGCAGCGTGTTTTGGGTGTCGGCCACCGTGACAGCGAGCGTCCGGCTGAGGCTCCTCAGCCGGACGCTCGCTGTCGGAGCAACAATGAGCAGCAGGAAGAGAGAGTCTGCCTCTCTTCCTGTGTAGAGAAATCACAAAACTTTGTTCGGATCACGGTTCTTTCCAATAAAGTCCCAGTTCCAACTCAGCAGGGAGACGTTGCCTCTGACATGTGGCCCCGCTCGCCGTATTACAATTCTCCTATCATAAGTTTGTTCGCCACCCTTCTTACATCATCATCATCATCTTAATAAGGAGGCTGAGGGATTCCAATTCCAGCTAGTGAAATCATGCAGGCGGCTTGTCAAAGAATGTTCTGCTCCAGGATCCAGGTCCTCTGCTTTAAAACACGATCAACACCAGGGCTGAAAACTGACAGATTGTTGCTCTGCCGATGTTACATGCAGGATGATAATAATAATAATACATTTAATTTATAATATCTGGGCTGGGAAAAAAGATTGTTTCAAGACTTTTCTTTGAAGATAGCAGCAACCATCATTTATTCTTTGGTTTTGATTCCGCGTTAAATATAGTGAACTTGTTAAAGTAAAGTCAGTTTTACAGGGTCAGGGTTGGGGACATCTCTGGAGCTGGAGTTTAGTCGGTACAAACTTAGTAACGCGGCGTCGGAATAAACATCCGTCCAACCTCAGCTGTTCTTACTTCCATAATAAACACAGCTGTTTGTTTTTGCTGAACAGGAATACATTTAAAAAGGACGATTCGGTTTCATAAACAAAAGATGAATTATCCACTTATTATTATTACTGTTATTATTATTGTTATCGTTAAAAGAACCGGTCTGACCTGCTGCCCAATGACCAGAGGATGATGCTGCTGCTGCCCACACACCGTTGGCTGCCGGGACAGGGGGGGGACGGATGGGAGGAGGGGCAAAGAGGATAGAGTGCTGTGTGGTCCAACAAGGCTGCAGCGCCCTTTGGACCGGGACCAGGATTCTGAGGCTGGATCAAAGAGAAAGACAAGAGGGAGTCAGCAGTGGACGTGAATACTTTCAATGAGATGTAACTGGGCGTCATGTTTTGGCCCAGATGACCTGCAGGAGCGAGGACCAGATGGAGATCTGCACATGTCGCGGACACGGCGTGATGCCTCTAGACTCAGCTGGACATTTTCTTTCCTTAAGTGACCCTTTGAAGGAAATTAGAAGGTGCGCCGTTCACCGATCACCGATTCCATCAAAGGGGGCGTCCCGGCACCGATCCGATCGGCCGCACCTCTAGATGAAATATTAATACTTATATAGGAGCATGTTCTGTGTGTGCAGCGTGAATTCACCGCCTAGCAACAGGCTAAACAGGCAACGCAACACAGTAAGAAAACCCGCTGCAAATATTACAACGCAAGAGTCGGGTCACAAACCTCGGGTAAAACAAGCCCAATCCGATGTGTGCATTGCTATTAAGTGTCCTCCGGAAACACTTCCCTTGTGTTGTTATATTTGCAGGGCGTTCCCCAAATAATGTGCATGTGTTGTCAGATTGAAGAAGATGTTTTTCTTCATTTGCATGTGTTTTCTTAAACTCCAGCGTGTTTACCCCCGTGGTTCTGGTTAAGTTGGTCCGGGCCAGATTCAATTTTTTTTTCCGCTGCTGTGAACAAAAACATCAAACACTAATCAATCAGATGGAAATTTACCCATAAAACACTGCAGCCAACAAACTACACGGTAGAATCCACGGCACTCAGGAAAGGGAGAGGAGCAGACTGTCGGCACTCAGAAAAAGGCACCTGAGGATTAAAGTCGATCCCTGGATTCTGATCTGTATCAGTTTGAAAGTCACTCTACCACGGATGAGGACAGAACGGCGAAACTGATTTCAGATCAGAGCCTCGGGGGAAACTTTTGGTGCATGGCGAAAAACAGCAGGGGGGAAAAAAATGGGATCTTACGCAATACCAAAAAGAAATGCATCCAACTTCCTCTCAGGTGAACTCCTGGCTGTTCAGAAACAAATGGCCTGCTGGGTAAAATCCTACTGCAGACTTGACTTGTTGTCAAGCAAGGAGGGAATAGTTCTTGCAGTGAAGATAATCTGTCTTGAAGGTTTGATGAGGTTGCTCGAGGGATCAACAGGAAATAAAAGGCTCCACCATGAACGGCGGTGACTGATCAGATGAGGGGAGTTTCCATCATTTCCCTCTTCATGCCAGATTTATAAGAAAACCTGCTTTGCCTGCAGATATCAGGTTCACCGACGCTTTAGAGTAGATGTTGATCAAATGTGGCGGATGCACATAATTAATAGACCTTGTTTGTGACTCAATCTGACGTGAGGGCTTCGAATCAGTCCTCTCTTTCTACTGGAAACTCTTTCTCTTTCTTGGATAAGAGATATTTTCAAAGAGAGGAAGGCAGGTGAATGCAGGTGTATTGGCCAATGCTAGCCTTGCCTCCTATGGATGCTTCTTTGAGGTATTGGTATATTGCCAGTTTCTTTTTTAGATCTGTGTGGTCTGATCACCTGCTGATGCCTCTACGACCCACTAGGGGGTGGTAGGCCCTTACTGCTTCCACATGACCTGCAGAGCAGAAACCACCAGAGCACAGGTGACAAACGATAAACCTGTCTGAGGATTAGTCGACAAAACGATATTATAATGAGAGCATCAAGGTCTCTTATCCTCGTGAACGACATCATACACAACAACAACAGAAACATACAGACAGAAACAGCTGCACCACTTCTCCACCCACCTGTTCTCTGGTAACGCTCCTCCGTCACTTGAGCGTTGTTGTTCTGCACCCTCATCGGTGGGACCACCATCGTCCTGAGCCTGCGGGGACTCCTGTCCTGCACTATAGGGGAGGGCAGCGGCGCTACCACGGCGGCCAGAGGTGGGCGCTTGTTGCGGTTACTGTTGTCAAGGTAACGGAAGGTACTGCTGCCGTGCGGAGAGGTCGATGTGTCGGACGCCGGGGAGCCTTCCACTGTGTCGCAGCCGCTCTCGTGGCCGTCGTCCTCGGACATGCTGGACACCAGAGGAACAACGGTGAGCCGAGCGGAACATTGGACCCTGTTTCACTTTTTGGACCAGAATGTTCTCCATCGGTGAGATGAAAGGCAAAATAACTACCTGTTGGGTCTCTTGCAGGGCGAAACAGAGGGACTGGACTGGAGAGAGTTGGAGGCGAATGAGCTGGTGCTGAGGCTGCTGTCGGGGCTGCTGAGGGAACACACTCTCTCCATGGACACGCTGGTGTCTCTGCAGGCCTCACACACACACTCCTCTTTGCACCTTCACACAGGAGAACACAGGCAGGTCGTCACGGAAGCCCCAAACGATTCACATCTTGAGCGCCGACAAGGAGCTCAACATGGATCAAATTAAAAGTCTTATTATCTGTGTTCCAACTCCAACCAGCTTTGTCTCATTCCAACCGGTAGTTAACGAGCAAAGTTAAACGTCTCGCCATTTGTCCCCCGCACCCGCAGCGCCCTGCTGATCCGCCAGCAAGATTCCTCCAGCTGACACAGAACACACTCGAGGGCTGTTCTTCACACTTACAGCCACAGTTTGTCTTTGATTGTGTTTGCTGGTTACTACCGGCTGAAAATAACACTTAGTTGTTTTTTTTCCTTTGGGGGAAAAAGGCCTTTTATGTCCTTTTGAGGCTGCCATGTTTCATACAGTCCTCTGGATGGACAAACCAGATGCTGGCTCTGGAGAGGCATTCTTTGGAATTTTTTTAAATTGTAGCTGGAAAAACAGTTTGGTGTTTGGACAAACGGAGGCATATTTATTATTCAGCACGGAGCGCCAAACCTCGCCATCCAAACAGACGTGAAGAATCATGAAAGGTTTAGAGTTAAAGGGAGATCGATCTCTCCAAGACTCGCTTTCTTACAGGGAAACTGTGACCTATAGTTTATTATATTTCTTAATGTCGTCACGCGACAGGCCGCCGAATGACCCCTTGTTGACCTCAGGACAGGTTGACAGTCAGAAAAGCCACGCTAGCTTCTTTGATGGCGACGGTTGTGCCGATCTGTAAACTAAGTTGCTATTTGGAACTCGAATGCAGAACACCACCACATATTACGAACTGGACCTTTAAGATCGTGCTCACAGGAGTTCCTTCCCTCCCTCGGACATCTGGTAAACAAGTCTCTTTCACTGCACTGCGTATTTCTCGTCGTCATATTCTGGATTCTGTCTCTCCGTCTTGTTTTTATTATGAAACCTAGAAAAGACTAAATGTAAAACTGATAAAATCAGTGACGCTGATCGTCAGTCCAAATGTTTTTTCCCCTGATGTGATTTAATCTTTTCAAAATACGTGAATACTACAGCCCCAAATGACGGAAATATGTGCCTCTTTTATGAAAAGACTATGCATCTATTTGAGGAATGTGTATTTATATATTTGTTTTTAGGAACCATTCAGTGGCTCCGCCTTTTTTTCTATTAACCGATAGCGTTTATTCCTGGCCTCCGGTTCTTCCTCATGTCTTCTAACGGGACTCAAACAAACTGGATTTAATCTCCTCCTCTTTCCATGATCTTTGATAATACTCACTGGCACAAATGAGGGTCTTCGTCATCTCCCTCCTCCTCCTCACTGTGGATGCTGATCACACTGGGAGCAGGGCTTGGTGTGTCGCCCATCAGAACCGCCACGTCGCGCTGTGGTTGACCAGGAACACGGAGCTGGCTGTTACCATTCGGTGCCTCCTCTTGGAAGCAGCTTACTTCCTCCCCTCCTTCCTCTTGAACTTTGGATTGTCTGGGAGCCACCAGAGGCGCCTCCCTCAGGGGCGGCTCCCGTCGTGCCACCGCTTGTCCCACTACATCTGCCATCTTTGGAGTCTGACATGTGGATATGTGGATGTTGTTGAGGTGGGAAAGGTTCCTTCAAGCACAGAAATGACAAGTCAGACAGGAATGAAGATCAGTCGTCTACAAAGGTGCGGCTGCAGAGCAGAACCTCACCTGTTGTGACCGTGTCGGTTCCGTTTATTGGCCGGCTGCGGCCACACGACGTGAGCTATGCCGATGTTGATGGGGTGATGGGCAGAGAGGGTCGACAGCTGATTGGTCAGGAGGGGCTGCTGCATCACGGAACTGTAGTGGCTGCTGTGGGGATGCATTTTCCTGTTAAAGGTATTTAAAGAATAAACTAAAAAGAAGTGCAAGAGAAATATAGTGCAGCATTATAAATTGGGTTAACGTCACACGGAAAAAGTGGAATCAGATGTGACGGTTCTGTTGAAAGGAAACAAAGCTTGCTGTAAAATCCCAAAATAACATTTAACATAAAATGTTAAATGTTATTTAAACGCAGCAGGATTAAGCTGCTTCCCAGTATTTGGTATTTGTCACGCAGGTTTACACAGGGATGTAATCCTGTTAGAAATCTGATACCGAACTCATCGATCGTTCATCCACCTCCCAATAATCAGACTGTTGAACAACTTTTACTTTATTTCTGTTGATTTGGCTGCATTTCTTTTTGATCTTTTCAAAATACAGGAATGCTGTATTCCTGTATTCGGCCCGTTTCCTCTGAAAACTGTGGCCCAGATGTCAGACACATATGATCTTTTATCAAAAGACTATTCATCTCTTTGTGGAATATGAAATTATATTTGTTTTTCAGGAACCAATAAGGAGCTCGGAGTTTTTCCCCGGTACTGTTATTGCAGACCGCCAGTTCTTCCTCGCGTCTTCAAACGATCGGTATTTAATCTCATCTAAATACTAATATTATATACCTACGACGGCGGGTTGGGGTTAATAAAGCCCTTTCTATTCTAGATCGGCACAAAACCATCGTTTTCTGTGTCTCTTGAGTTTGAAAGAAGAGGAACCTCCGTGACGTCAGATTGGGGTGACTCACCCCCAGTCGCCAATCCTCTGTGGGCAGGCTGTGGTGTCATTGGTGAGGGAGGACGGGGGTGGTGGAGGTGGGTGGGAGGGGGGAGGTCCCACTGGAGTCATCTGCTGCCAGGCCGCCGGGAGGAGGAGCTGCTGCCCCCGACTGGACCACGCCTGCTTCAGAGACGGAGGCGGGAGATCAGGGATGCTATGCCATCGTTCGTGGATGCCCACAGTTACATGATTTAAATTCCACAGACTCAGGGTCGATCACAGACTCAAACAGTGTAAGAAGACAAGTTACACACGTTTGGGCGTGCGTGTCTTTACCTGTGCAATTACACCAGGCCTCACAGGTAAGGGCTGCATGGGAGGGGCCTGAGTTACCATGGGAACCGAATACCCTGCTGGTTGGTTGAGGTTACCTTGAACAAAAGAAATAAATAACATAAAACAAATGAATTAAATGACGAAACTATGAAGCCTTTCATTTACAGATAGCCTTTTTATTTAGGAAGGGAGTCGATTCAAGTTACGAGTGCAAATACGACACGTTTAAAACAAACAAACAAACGAACGAACATCTCATAGATGAAGTTTGAAGGCTTTAAATACTTGTATTAGATGATCTAAGTGACTTAAGTACAAGTAAAAAAAAAAATGAAGTATGGTAAATTTGGTTGCTCAAAGAATCACACCTCATCAATTACGTAATATGCAGGGGGGGCATACCTTGCATGGTGGGAGGACAAATAAGAAGGGCAGGTGGGAACGAGTCACTGCACCCAAACTGGCCGCTGCCTGTTGCTAGAGCTATCCCAGGATGCAACACGGGTGGAGCCGCCTGGGTTATGGTCTGCATCGGGAAAGAGGGGGCGAGAGGAAGAAACGGCAGAGGAGGCACAGAAGAGAAAATATAGGGAGGAGAGTGGAATATGGAAGAAGAACAAAGATGGTGTGAGAGACAAAAACGAACAATAAACTGAAAAAATAACAATATGATAAACAAATACTTATATTCTGATGGTACCACATGACACCCTATAACCTGAGGGGGGCAATCACGCGTTGATCACAGTGCAAAGATACATTATGCCAGTAAATAGTAAGACATTTAATAAGGTCATAAGTTCGTACGTAGAGGAGTGTGTGTGTTCACTGAAATAATCGAACATCGCCGCGCTGAATACCAGACGCCACCGGAATTGTTGCTGGTATAAAAAAAGATCTGACTTTGGCGTCTGTCAATCAAGGTCAATAGAATAACTAGAATATTTCTCATGAAACGTTTATGGTCTGCTTTATCTACTTGATACTAGTGGCCCCATCTGTTTGATCACCTCATCACGTGATCAAAGCGATCATCCGTCACTTAAAAACAACCCTCAGAAGTTTCTGTCATCGTCAGACGATGTTTAAATGTAGGACAAACAAAGTCGGACGGAGGCAGACGTGAATCAGTGTCTCCTCATAAATTCCGTTCAAAGGGTGCCTGTTAATATTAATGTTATAATTAAGGGGTATGAAAATGCTGATAACAATGTGGTAACGACTCAGAGGAGGATTCAGAACCTTTGGAGGATGTGAGAATGGAAGAAGCAACTCTTTGTTTATTTTTGCCAGTCTAAAATGGCACATGTGAGGCTCCTGTTGGAGGGTGGTGGGGGTGTGGGGGGGCACCATGTTCCTCCACAGCAACACTGACCACGTAGCTCTGCCTTCGCTGCATGTTCTAAAAACTGACCTATGAGGTCATGTGACTCAGCTGTGTGACACTGAACACCTTCAGTCAAACAGATGAGAGCTGAAAGAGATTTCCGATGTTAAGAATACCCATGCTCCAATTCACGTAGGTGGTTAATGGAGGGTCTGCTGGTTCTGTACGATACCGTTGTTTGGTTGCTCTGGTATTAAACGGACCGGGACAAATATTCCTACACTTTTGGTGTAAAAACTATGGGCGTTGAGTCAGAATTGTTGGATTTATGGCACCTTGTTTGGGAAATTTCCCCTCCGCTCTAAGGTCATGTAACCACACTCTAGTGCTGCGCAATACACACTCATTAAAAAATATAAGAAACAGCTCAAATGTTACCTAAAACTTAAACTGAAAAATATTAAGAGGTAAAACGTGTCTGGGTCCGAGGAGGGAGAAAATGTGCCGGCAGTGAAAACACACACAGGGGGAGGAGCTCACCTGAGTGTGGATTGGTATGTTGCTGTAGCCCAGAGGGAGGCCGGAGGAGACGGCGGGAGCTACAGGGGGTCTGGAGAAATGAATGGTGTTCTGATTCAGGGCATCGAAGACAGCGTTAGTGGGCCAACTGTGGCATATGTCCATGATGTGGAAAGATGACTGCACACTGGAGGGAGCGGAGGAGAAGCATCAATCGTTACTTTTCACAGTATAATTATCAATCAATGCAATTACTCCAATCTCTCTGTATAAAACTGTTACTAAAGACGTAGAATAGAAGAATCAGGAACAGAAGGTCATCCTTTTCAAAAATAAACTGCTGGACGACCTCTTCCATACCCCGTGATAATATCACCTGGGTTCCGCCTCCTGCGCTTTAGGAAGTCAATGACGTAAAGTCGAGAAAAAAGGGAGATGTTTTTGCAGCAGTCTTACTGGTTGCTGTGCGGGTAGTCAAGAAGATGAGTCATGGTGAGGAAGGGGTGGTTGAGGACACTGGAGGGAACGGTCCGGTCCTCGGCGGTGATCAGCAGCATGCGTTTCAGCAGTGACACAAACTCCCTCCTGTCGGCCTTCTCTGCTTGCATGTCGCCGTTATCATGACTCAGCACCAAATTCACCTGAAAGGCGGAGGCGGGGAGAGAAAAGAGTCAGAAACCGTCCACGCCGGCCGGCTGACGGGTTCGTTTACGACATTCTCTCATAATGTGATCGTAAACATGTTTTAATGATGACGATGCTGCGTGAGTTTCTGGCTAAAAAAAACAAAACAGAAAATCACTTATTTTTCAAACTTAAAACTGAGATCAAAATTCTCTCCAGGATTTTTGTTTTTTAATGTTGCACAGAATACACAAACGCCATGACGGCGCCGCAGAACCAGCACAGAGCATTTATCATCTAGTTGACTTCAAAACACTTTGAAGAAAAACAATAAACTTATTCAAATGCAAATGGCAATCATCCACAGGCGTCATTTGCATATCTGGAGGCGGTAAACGTCGGAACAAGGGTTCTGTAGGACCTGTGGGAGGATCATGGAAGGTGTCGGACTCACGTGTGCTATGTCATCCAGACAGGTGAAGATGTACTTTCTGGCCTCTTTGGATTTAAGGCCCGTCTCTTTCTCGTGCTCTTCTGTGGTCTGTGTGGACAGAAGACCGGATTAAAAACCTCTGCAGTGTGTGGGTGAGGTGTGTTTACGTGTTGGAGCTGCTGGGTTGGACACCATTGAATGAAAAGTACTTGATAAAGTTTATTAAAACAGAACGCTGGCAGGTAAATATCAGGCTTGCATTCACTTAGAATAGTCTGGACTCGGCTTTGTGGGTAATCTCAACACAGCTTCATTATTCCTCAGTTAAGGAATGTTTCACTTCTTCACTGAAACAACCTGCTCTTGGAATTTACAATCACAAAACTTTATTTTTTCCTATTTCATATCTGTGAGAATGCTCCCCTGGGAACGGGAGACTATTGATGATGATGATGATGGTGATGATGCGAGGCTGACTCCAGGTCTGTGAGGTGTTAATGTTCGTGCTCAGAGTGGTATGTAGGTACTTTTAGTCTCCAGGGAGCGTAGGGAGAGTCGGAGTCTTTGGAGAAGAAGCGTGACGTCTTGGTCCCCTTGTTGAGCAGATGCTCGCCGGGCACGCCCTGAGTTTGAGAGATGTACCGGATCTGAGCGGAGACACAAACAGAGGGAGGAAGAGGAGAGAAGTTTCCAGAGAGGGATATGGAAGTAGAGTGAAATGAGGGGGGAGGTGGAAGGCGAGTGGATCGGACAAACACAGAGAGGGAAGTCAGACGTTAACGTGGCAGAATTTTACACAACTAGAAAAATGGAGTCAAATGAAATATCAGTAAAGTTAGATAAAAATGTAAAGATGTATCGTGTTTGAAAGCAGACACACGTGGAGCAAAAGTCAGTGTCAGAACTTCCTTCACTGGGTTGTAAAACTTGTGGACTGCTGTTCTGGAAATGTTTTGTTAAATGTTTTGATTGATTGATTGATGGACGGGCTTTAAACAGGTTCTCCTCGTACAAGCTCTCCAAAAGGAGAAGAGGAAGAAAAAAAAAAAGAAAGGGTGCTGGCATACGCTGAAATTCTCCTGATATTATAAATACCAAGTCACGAGAGTGTCCAAGATTTTCTTTTTCAAAATGACTAAACTTATGACTAAACATAAGTTTTATGACTAAACTTCTTAGAAAAGAAGAAGAAAAAAAAAGAAGAAGAGGGGGTAATCCGGTGGTGCTCTGTGAACGCAGTGTGGACCTTTTCCCATGCTCCCTCAGCCTCGCCAGGGGACTCCATTTTATGTCCCAGTTGTGTAGTTTGAGTACACAACCCTGTGGGAAGATAATCACTTATAGCCATTTCCTGATTCACTCCGATCAGATTAGCAATTGCTGGATTTGGTGCAGGATTTATTGGACTGGGGTCAGGTGGTGAGCGGGCGATCAGGGAACAACAAATAGAGGTTCAAACAATATAATGAGAGCAGTGTTGAGTTTGGGCTCCCGGGAACCAGATATGTAAATATGGACAACTGTGGGTTTTTGTTATCTGTGAAAATGTCATGTTTATTTTAAGTTCTGTTGAATCCTCGTGTGGAAGGGGGGAGGGGGGGCCGACACAACATCAGGGTCTCTCTTCCTGTTTTATACCGTGTGTGTGTGTGTGTGTGTGTGTGTGTGAGATACATTAGCGTGTAGTTTGCCTTGCGTTGTTGTGTTACCTGGTCGTACTCCAGTGCTCCGGGGTAGAGGGGCCAGCCCAAGAAGAGCTCAGCTATCACACAGCCAAGGGACCACATGTCGATCGCCTCGCAAAATGGCAAGCCCAAAATAATCTCCGGAGCCCTACGGAGAGGAAAGAGGGAGAAAAGGTTATGCCTGGGAGGGGGGGGGTTCGGCTCACCATGTCTGTCACACAGCATGTTTGTCACATGACCGCTGAAGCTACGTCCTCTTCCGATCATATGAGGCTCAAAAGGTCCGTTGAACATATTCAGGGAGACTCTTAAGTACAAATGATTCCTACAGTCTCCAAAAATAAGATTTTATTACCCAAAATATGTCAATAATCAGAAAACCTCCTCAAATGACTCAACAACTTTACTGTCATTCTACTAAACAGTATCGGTGCGGGGCAGAAGGAGAGAGGCGCAGTGATTACAGAGTGTGATAATAACGTCCTCATACACGTTTGAAAACAAAAACAAGCGCTGGAATCACTCAGAGACAAACTTTAAGAGCTACAAAACTTTTGGTGGTTTTGTGAAGAAATCAGCTCTGAAGACGATGCCAGTGGTTTCCCTCCACCAGGTGAGCGTCTCTGAGATCTGCCCTCAGAGGAAACTTCATGTTCTCATCTCGCTGAACAGATGATGATGATGATGATGATGATGCTGAGGTAGGTGAACAGGATGTGACCTTCTAAAGTCGACTATTGTCTCCTTTGTTTTATCAACACTGAGCACCAGATTCTCGTCAACGCTCCGGCTCTTGGACCTTCTCCCGATAAAGTGATTCATCATTTTTGCAACAACTTTAAGACCACCCATAAATTTGATCATCGCATTCCTCTAGAGTCATGCTGCACAGCAGGAATGTCACAATAGGAGATTACGAAGTTTTCATGATTATTGACACTATAAGAGAGAACGCACTGAGCAGAGGGCGCACAAAGCTGTGCCAGTCGTCTTATAACAGCAGTTATAAACACAAACGTTACTCACCGTCAACAGCAGTTATAAACTAAATAGGTTTTAAGTGTTCTTATTTTGAATGATTGACAGTGGAAGTCGGGCATTGTGTATGTTTTCTGACTTGTTGAAACCAATGTACGCTCCGTCTCCCCTTCCACGGTGTTTCTTAAACAAATTGTACGACCTTCCAAAGCGAAAATAAAACTTTGTACGCCTCGTTCAGGCCTTTATATGTTACATGTTGGGTTTGTTCGGGGACTTCGGGGTTCGTGGCTAGCGTTCCCGGGAATGCTCGTCCGCGTCTTATTATGCCCTTACTGGTGTTACACAGCAAACGATTTAGAAGCTGGTGAAATGTTTGTAGCGATAGTAGCTCACGTTTGGTGTGTGTATACGCCGCACGCGTGTTACCGGCACGTAATCGGCGTCGGTGAGGCGGCCCGGCCCATCACGTCAAACTAGGCCTTAGTTCACCTCTAGTTATAGACAAACATTACACTATCATCGTCAAACACAAACATTACACTGTCCTCAGCAGATATGAACACAAACATTACATACTGTCATCCGCAGTTATGAACACAAACATTACATACTGTCATCCGCAGTTATGAACACAAACATTACATACTGTCATCCGCAGATATGAACACAAACATTACACTATCATTGTCAAACACAAACATTACATACTGTCATCCGCAGATATGAACACAAACATTACATACTGTCATCCGCAGTTATGAACACAAACATTACATACTGTCATCCGCAGATATGAACACAAACATTACATACTGTCATCCGCAGATATGAACACAAACATTACATACTGTCATCCGCAGATATGAACACAAACATTACATACTGTCATCCGCAGTTATGAACACAAACATTACATACTGTCATCCGCAGTTATGAACACAAACATTACATACTGTCATCCGCAGTTATGAACACAAACATTACACTATCATTGTCAAACACAAACATTACATACTGTCATCTGCAGATATGAACACAAACATTACACATTATCATCGTCAAACACAAACATTACACACTGTCATCAGCAGCTACGAATACACTGAAATTTAAATCTTAATGTTGTGTTACTCATCTACGGTACAGGAGAATTTACTGCTTCAATGTAACACAATGCCAATGAACTCCTATGCTGCGTTCAAGGGCTCATTCGACGTCAAGTAAAAAACATCGACGTCAAGTAAAAAACATCCTCCAAAACGTAGCCATCATAGCTGCAAACATCTCACCAGCTTGGAAATCTTCCACCGTGAATGAAGAAAACACCAAAGCCTGTAATTTGTAACACAAGTAAGGACAAAATAGATAGATAGATAGATAGATAGATAGATAGATAGATAGATAGCCTTTATTAGCCGGTCTTTGGGAAACACTGTTTTGCTTAAATGTCAATCAGTTTAAAGATACCTGCTCTGACAAATAAGGCTGAAGAGTTCCGTAACACAATGAACTTGTCACCGTAAGGGAATAACGGTACTTATTCTTGGATCTCAATTTGCATGTACGTCATTGGGTTGGACAAAGAGCTAAATCTCTTAGACTGAATGGACTTTGGTGTCATTTACACGTTATAACTGGGACATGTCCTTGCAGCAGCGGTGCAAAGCAGTGCAGGAAAACAATGGGTTATTAGCCCTGGACACAGCAGCTGAGCAACAGCGCTGCAAATAGCAACCGCCGCTGTGACGACAACGGGGGTAATTGCCGTTGCCGAGCAACAAACGGACGCAAGACCATAATGTATCAGTATTACAGGGAGATAAATGGAGCCATTGGTTGTCGTCCATGTGTGTGTGCGTCTACGGAAGTGTGTTAACACACAATCGCAGATGTCACGTCCATCACATTCACAGCACAGCTCAGCTCACGCTTTCTGCCATCCTTAGCCTGGAGGAGGAATTTCCTATTGCTCCTCTAGAGGAAGACATGTAGTTATGCAACACCAAAAAAGAACGTCTGACATTTTACAGATCAAACCTACAAAAAGGGACAGAGACATTGGCTGCCGTTTCCCTGTGCAATGATGACGAGGGTGAGAGAGTGCGACGATTCTGGACAAAAGTGCCGATGATGTAGAAGAAACTTTTATATGTTACCAGTTTTACTTCATTGAATCTTAAAGCGACGTTCTCAGGTCTGCATTAAACATCATGGTTATTAAATGGCTACAAAACCCGACCACACTATGTGGGTCACAACTCCCACATCTCCCACTAGTATGTGGGGGACATCTCACTGCTGCGCCACTCTGTGGAAAAACATCACAAGACGAAACGCTGCACAAAGGCGTCTTAAATCCTATTTATTAAGTTGATATATCACATCTCACACCTAACGAACTTAAGAAAATGTTAGGCCTCATTAGTCAACTGCTGAAGATTACAAAAACCCTTTTAGGCAATTTAAAAAACCAATGGAGACTCTGGTGTCGTATTCTCTGCTGTTGCTTGGAGTTTGAGGTGCAGATAAAAACAAAAAATGTTTTATGGTTTCACTGGAGCTTATTATTTTTAACAACTCAACTTTATTTATAGGCACATTTGAGAAACAACACAGTCGACCACAAAGCTGTGCAGTCAATAAATAGCATAGTCACACACTATAAAAACACAAAATATTGCATTTAATGAGAGTAATAATGTACAATTTTCATCCTTGGTTAAAAACAAAGTCGTTCCACAGTTTGGGGGCTTTAAGAGAGGAAGCTCTGTCGTTTTCAGCTCCCCCTCAGGGACCATCAGAGACTATCTCTCAGCAGACCTCAGTGACCACTAGGGGGCCACACGTTTGTAAGAGGTCAGAGATGTAAGATGACTCCAACCCAATCAAAGATTTAAAAATAAACAATAAAATCTTAAAGTCAATCCCAAAACAGACAGGGAGCCCGTGGAGGGAGGCCAGAATGGGAGAGATGTCCTCCCGTTTAGGTGAGCCTATTAAAAGCCGAGCAGCGGCATTTTGGCCCCGCTGCAGACGTGAGAGGGTGGTCCGGCTCACGCCAGTATGAAGTACAATGTAGTCCAGAGAGGTTGTTGTTTATGTTTATCAGAATTACTAAACGTTTCAAAGGATGGATCAAGTCCTGAACTGACTTAACCACAGATATTTTCTGCTTGTATAAAGTCTGGGGAGTTTAGAAACATCCTGTGAAATGTATATTAATACAGAGTTTGGCCTTGGTACTGCGTATATCTCTGGGCCTGCTTCTCCCAGAGAGGATTGTGTCCTGAACTAATATCAGGTTATGTGTGTTCACTGCAGACATGCGAAAAAAACAAACAAAGAGATTCTCACAGGCTTCATTGCAGGGGAGGGATATTAAAGGGAAGAAAATAAAGCTACAAAGCAGGAGCGTGTTTGTGTGTGTTGTTACTCTTGGCTGTGCTGCAGGCCTGATAAAACCTGCAGCGATGGCTCCAACTTTCCAGAGCTCTAACAGCTCATCACATAACACACATTTAACACACACCCACAGGTGGTTGGCAGCCGGCGCAGGTTCCAGAATGAGCTGCTCACATTAGAGCGCGGTGGTTTTGACGAGAACAAAACTGCACGCTGTGCGGCAACCCGCTGCTGCAACGTACAGGAAATTGGGAACAACTATGGATGGACGCGCCTCAGGGCCAGGCATTATGGAAGTGTTTCGGACATGAAGGGACGGGACATATGAGAGCAGCGCTTCATCGTCTACAGAAAGCTCAGCCTTGGTGATAAGGTTTCAGAACACGCCTCTCTGCCTTACCGAGGCTTAGTGTGCGGGACAGCAGGTCGGGTTACATGAGAGTGAAATCACCATCAGCAGCCACGGAAATAGAGGTTGAAAGCAAAAAACTGCCAGACCAACACAGCTAGAAAATTAAACACAAATGGGTCCTCACATGTTAACATTGCTTGCATGTGCAAATATAAAAATCCATTACTACTCCCGCTCTGTAGGATTATTTAAAATCGCTTTTCTTTTACCTGAGGAAAAAATGTTTTGATAACCGAGAGCAGCTGCAAATACTGAAGGCCAACAAATAAATCCTTTGATTAAAGGAAAATAACGCCGCATGATTACAGAAAGACAACTTCTCCAGTCAAACAACATTCCTGTTGACATTACACAGGAAAAAGTCAAAACAGACCAAATATTAGACAGTTTGGCTAGACGATGAATTCAAATCATAATCTCAAACTAATGAACATTTGTTTGTTTTTATGCCTAACTCAGAGTGGTCCACACGTGACACGGTCCCAGTCCACATTCCCCAAAAACTGCTGGAAAGAATTTCATAGAATTTAGCACAAGATGTGTAGCGCCCCTAAACAAAATGAGAATTCCAATCATTCACCGTTTGTTTATGATCATAAATGTATTCATTCTCTTCTCCAGAGCCAGAGACATTGTGTTTGATTAGCAGCTACGCTGCTTTTGAATGCCACCGTTTTTAACTGGGTTCTATTGATATCATTCTCTACGGTTTTTTCCCTGAAGCCCAATTTATTCTGTCCATTCCCATCTGGATATGCCTCCAAATGGATCCTTGAGATTAAAATAAGGGTTGAATGAATGATTGGGACGCATAACTCTGACAAAATCAAATGTCCCTGCATTGGTTATTTCAACCTGTCTTTGTGGGCTTGATGAATGTGGAGCTGCAATCTAAAAGGTTCTTGTTATGAAGCGTTTTTCATGAATATATACCAAAGGGGAGGCAAAATACACACATATTTGAAACCCAAGTCTGTCTGGCAAACTTCAAGCAAACTTCCCCACATTCTCACCACCACAGTCTTGCCTCGCTGAATCTTTTTGCCGCAACTCCGCACTGCAGATTTAGTCAACTATTACTTTAAAAAGTATGTAGAATAAGAATTTTGGGTTCAGTTAAATGGAAAAGGCTTTCCGAGCCCCGTTGGAGCTGGAGTCCGCTGAGCACCCAACTCCTTTTCTGCTTTAAAAACAAATAGAACAGCCTTCAGGTAAGACAAAGGAAACCAAACAACACGTTTACGCCAATACACCACTTACTGTGAGTGATGATGTATTATTCATCACGCGCTATAAACAGCTCCTCGAAACAGATATTGGCTCCAACAACAAGCATGTGTCCTCACTACTGACCGTCACAATCAATTAGAACACAAAATCATATTTGCTACGTGTGTTCCCAGACCTGTAAAGCATCCAAAACTGTCTCAAAACAATAAATGTTCTAGCCTTGGTTTTGAAACTGGCAGAGTCAAACAAACAATGAGAGCCAGGCACATAGGAAGTAGCAAAGATATACATCCGTCTACCACAAATAGTTGACTCCTAGCAATCTTGTAATGTACGCTGTGTGAACAAGTTTAAAACAAGCCTTTTGTGACAAAAAAAGAAGAAGAAAAAAAAAGGCTAACATATCCTGCAAATATCTGTAAGCACACTAAAATGATAGCCGGAAGGATGGCTGTCATTCAACTTGATCCGCTTTGCTGAATTATTCACATAGCCCAGTGCTCCATTTTCATTGTGGGAGGTGGTTTTTTGTCCCCAGCACCCAAAGGACAAATCAGTCACTTCACAAGGGCCTGCTGTGTACTGCAACCATGGCAACAACACACTGGAACATGACAAGTATTGAAATGTTTCTATCAGACATTTCAATCTACATAGCTATGCTGATGAAAATCTAGAAAAGATACAAACACATCACTAATAATACTTTCCACTAAACACCAAAACAACATTCAAATAAATGAAGTAGGATAAAGTTTTAAGCTATGCACCAAGAGTGATTTAGATTGGCTCACAGAAGATTCTTTTGGCCTCATAAGGGCATAAAGGCACCAGATGTAACTGGCAACTTGATATAGGTCAACAAATCAAATTGTCCAACATTGCATTAGCATCTTTGTGGAATGCATCTCGATAAGAATCCATTTAAAACCATAATTCCTGCCTTAAGTAGCTTGTAATAGCCTTCACTTGAGGATAACAGGAGGATCAAAGCTCCACAGGACGAGTTTTTCTTTCTCATTATCCCTCAAAAACAGATGCATTAACCTTTGGTAAATGGAATACACTTATATAGTGAGTTTCTATGCCCAACTCAGACCCATGCTGGTTTCTATCAGAAGAACCTTTTCAGCAACTTCTGCTGCAGTAGCTCTACGGTGGGGATTGGACATGGGCTAGCTTCAGCTTTCGTAATAGCAACAACAGAAAATGTTAACAACTTTACAACATTTTTGTTAACAACGACTCTAGTGGCGTCTGTGTAATTCAGCTCTCGGTTATTGAATGCAAACCTATGTTTAGGGTTTGGTTTTCATCCGGTTCTGCTCGTGCATGAGTTCAGACAACCTCAACTTTACTGGCCCTTCAAGTTTTCTTTGTAACCAAAGACCAGTTTTTTTTTGCACAAAAGCCAGACTGCTGACAACGATACAACCTATGGTTCTGGAAAATACAGGGAAAGTCCAGAGCTGTTAAAATAACTCTTTCAATTCACTGTGGTGGGGTGAGCACTTTCAAACTGCTTCACCGTTATAACTATTATGTAATGTGACGAGAAGACACTGTGTACTGCAAACCACTTTGCTGATAAACCTGATGGAAAAACAAAATGACAGACTGTCACCCACAACCGTCCGGGTCTAAAATTGCATAATCACATCAATACTAAAAAAAAATTGGCACAGAGCCGTGCTAAACGGTGTTAGAACTTCTTGTTATGGACACTAGTATTTATCTAATCCAGCCAATATCTGGGCCCACCTTTACACAAACTGACTCACAGGAGAACACGTAGGCAGCAGCTGCCTTCATGAATGGAAGGAAAATAAAGAGTGTCTAAGTACTGGTGAGTGTTTGTCTAAAGATCCATCATTTCAAATGCTGTTCATTTTTAAATGTTAGTTTGGAAAGCGCAGATTTTATCTTTATTTTATATTTATCTAAAGGAAGCTTCATTTCCTCGGGTTCTTTTCAAACCTAACGGCCACCCTAGCTTCTTGGGTCGCAATGTGTTTGCTGAAGAGTAAGATAAGTTGCAATCTGGACCTTCACTGCTATATGCCACTAAATTTAACACACTGGACCTTAAGTCTTCAAAATTCTGAACGAACGTGAGACATGCTACGATAAACTGAGCACCGGCGTGGAAGCTGTAGCTCGGTCCGCAGCACACATACGAGTAAACCCAGACGCACAGGAATGTCTGAGTGTTATTTCCTGGATTTAAATGTGGGCTTTTAAAACATACAATTGTGTCCTGGATAACCTCCCTAAAATTCAGCGCCAGTCCATTTTCCCTGAACTATGATCTCAGCCTTGCCACTGGCGCTGATCCAAGTCAAAAACACACACAAGCCAACGTGAAAACACACCCATACTCAAACAACCAGGTCAACTTCAGAGCAGAGCCTTAGTAGTATGCAACAGCTTATAGATCCGCTCATCATAGTCTCTGAGAAGGGAGGCTACAAAGTGTTTTCTTTTTGCGAAAATGGAGAAGTTTCCGGGTTAACGAGGGCCCTCTGGTGCTCCGAGGCTTCTCGGGTTACATTTGGTCTGAAGAGGTTGGCTTCAGAACAGGAGCCTCTTAATATTTGACTACATTTATACACCCTTTGCAGGAATTATAGTGGATATAACTGAGAAAGGTTTTATTCTTCACAGGGCAACAAAAGCAAAGGTGCAAAGAGAGGAATGGTGGGTGTGTGTTGTGCATGACCCGCAGAAATAACCTGCATCTTTGTCATAAATGGCCCAATGTTTGAAGAACTGCATGGTTTAACTTAACCTCATTAAGCTGGCTGGAAATATTGTTTCCTTGGAAAGAAGAGCTCGGATCTCAGAACATGCCACCTGTGACTAACTTCCACATGCATAATTAAGTTATTCCATAAATAAGAAAGCTTGGATGTTCTTTTTTCTCTCTTTTTTCTTTTTACAGTGTGTAATTCTTTTCCTTTATCCGCAGTGGGTTGTTGATGAATTGTGTGGTGTAATGAGAGTTCACCACTAACTCAATGAACAGCTTTAGCAGAACAACGTGTCCTTTTCACAATACCGCTGCATTTCCTAAGCGCACTTTTTCCCCTCACACCCTAGCCTACAACATTTCATGACACTGTTCCTCACGTAAACATCACAGTTCCTCTTTGTGTTACGTAAGAATGTCAGAGGTCAAGGGTGGGACGTGCTGAACATACATCAGACATACATTCATGCAGGTATGCATCCAGAATGCCTGAGTGCAGGAACAAGGGAGGTGGGGGGGGGCTTGGCGAAGAGAAAGACAGAGGCGAAGACAAAGAGGACAAGCAAAGAGACAAAGAAAAGCTGGTAAAGCTCCTAATCAGAGAACACAGGTTTGTACGTAGGAGTTCACATTATATAACAAATAAAGGTGGAGGCAAGGTTTTCAATAAGCCCCCTGGGAAACAAATAGAAACACAAGGATTAACAATTTTTTAACCCCATCGGACTAAATCAATTAGTGGACACAGTTGTAACCTCCGGGTTTCTCTTCATTTTCGTGTGTCTGATACTGATTATGTCAGCTCTTCAAACACATTCGGAAATAAAACAAAGGCCACCTAAGCAAGCACAAAAGTTTTTAGATATGATAATTGTAACGTTAAAGTGGTCAAATAGCAACTGGGACAGTGTGGAGACGTGTTTCCATCTCAGCAACTAAAAACTAACAACCTTGATGAATAACTGGTTGCAGCAGCTCAAGAATTGGGGTTGGAATCGCCAATGACACAAAATAATAGGGCTGGGCAATTAATCGTAATAATAATAATAAATAATACATTTAATCTATAAAGCACTTTACATTTGGATCAAATCTCAAAGTGCTACAAGGTAAAAGCAGATGAAAAAGAAAAATTAATAATTTAGATGTTTATGCGATCTAATTTCTGAACTACAAAATACTACCACTATATCATTTTATAGTGAGCCCCGCTCTAACAGCTGTAAGGCTCATTCATCCTTTCTTATTAGCCCCAAACTGCACTTACAACTTATTATTTTTATTATTACAAAGCGTCATGTCACCATGGAAACTCAGACGCTCTGTCAGAGGATCGCATCCAGACCCTGCCGACATTTCTGACGCGCCAGGAAACCTTTCAATCATCTGACCCCTCTAGAGGGGCGGCTTATCGGAAATTGTGACCCCGCGTAATCTGCGCGTCAAAAGGGCTGACAGCGTTTTTAGGATTCAGTGACGACGATGAAAGTCAAAAACATGCGCATTGGAAAACAATGTTTTTGCCACAGCAGATGTATTAATTCACCTCAAAGTGCTCCCCTAGTGTCAGATGAGGGGAAACAAAAGAGCCATGCCTAAATCTGTACACTCGCTTCATGAGACTCGGAGCACAGTTTGGTACGAGCTACGTTTGGCCCTTTAAGAATGTGGCCATATGGTTATTGATTACCTGTGAGATTATGGGATTTGTAGTCTGTTGTTGGTCGTGTAGCAACAGCAGCATGACAACATGCTGGGGAACCTGCGTCCTGCTAGAAGCATATTTTCTTGTTTTCTCTTGGAGCCACTCAGCAATAAGGCAGTGTATTTGTCCAGTCTGTTTAACCTGAAGTTCCCCTTCTCTGCTTCAAAGTTGTCCCGGACTCTGTTTTTGTTACCAACCACGAGCCAAAGGGGCTGTAAAACCAGAGCTAACACTGCATAACACAGTTGTGTTCATGAACTTTAAAAGAAAAGAAAAACAATCTTGAACTGGCCCACCAGTGAAACCCACCCCTACGCACACTTTCCTAGGCTTCACGCTTTCCTTCTCCGGCGTGATTGGGTATGCCAGTGTCCGTGAAAAACATCCGCAGTAAGTCAAATTGCTTGGTTCCAGTCTCTTGAACAGAGAGCAAACGTGGTCAGGTCGTAGGATTGTTGTTTAGCTCTTAAGAAACGCCAAATAGTTAGAACTAGCTTTGCTGTCCTCAGCGGATGCCACCTCGTGATTATGGTGTCTATTGAGTCGTGTTTGTGATAGTGAAACGTAAAGATATTTTAACTAAGATGTTTAATAGTAGAAAATGTTCATAGACATCATTTACAGGTTAGTTCAAGGAAGGCGGGGACAAAAATGTTTAAGTTCATGTTTTTCTGTCAGAACACAATACACTGTTCCCTCCATGCTGGGAGGGAGTTGCTGCCTCAAATAAAGGAGTTTAAGTATCTTGGCCTCTTGTTCTGGATTGTTTGTAAAAATGTATCAAGGTGGACCCCAAGCTCCACCCCCATAATCAAAGAAACAATGCCAGCAATATCCACATTGTGATGTCACTACTACAAATCGTTTTGTTTTTTCATTTTAAATTCTGCGTCACCAAAATGTCTTCTGTCATTTTTCCTTGATTTTGCTCACAAAATAAAAAAAGATGGACAAACGCACAGGAGGTAAAACATAACCCCCTTGGCAGTGGTAAAATTGAAATATGTTTTTGCCCCGTCATTGGGGTAATGCCACTTATCGAATTCACCCAAAGGAACAAAAATAAAAAGAAAAGTTTATGCTTATACCTGCGGGTGGACGGGTAACTTAACAACGCAAACCCCGATTCCAAACGAAAGCATTTTTAGACCAAGAGAAAAAAAAAACTCGTACGTTTTACTGATCACAGAAAATTTCAAAAGTATGAACATGTCTGCAGACCACTGAAGCCTCGCCCGCTGCAGGGGGAGTCCAAAGCACGACTTTAAAAAGGTGCATGAAAGTAAGAAAATATCCCAAAACTGATGGGGGATTTTTCTTTGTGCTTACAGCGTTGACTCAATGTGGAAGTCCTCACCTGTAGTATCTGGACTGCAGGTAAGTGGAACAAACAGCCTTGGAGACATGACTGGCTGAGCCAAAGTCAATAACCTTGACTCTGTAGGGCTGCCTGGCCGGGTCCACCAGCATGATGTTCTCTGGCTTCAGGTCGGCATGGATTAGACCCAATGACTTCAGCTTCTTCAAGGCCGTTGCAACCTGCAAAGATTGACGTAAAGAGGAACTTTAAACAACAATTATATTCTGACTGGAGCCCTCAACCACTAAATCGGCCTCTTGTGTGTAACTGCGACAGACGTCACTTTACCTGCTGCAGAACAGGCCGGATGATTTTGAGTGGCAGTGGACTGAATTTGTTTTGCTTGAGAAAGTCATAAAGGTTTTGCTCCAGCATCTCAAACACCAAGCAGGTGTGACTACGGTGTTGAAAGCACTCCAGAGCACGGACCACGTTGTGCTCATCTGCATTCTCACTGCTCAACCGTGCCAAAATCTCCACCTATGGGTTTAACAAACAAGGAAGACAATAACAGAGGTTCAGTAGAGAGAAAACCTCAAACTGAACAAATACGTCTTTCTACTCCACAGGTAGCATTAGCATGAGAAACAGTGTATTTGTTTTAAAGCTTGAAGTCAGAAACAACAAGATGCCCCTGCTGGAAAGATAGCAGCTCTAACACTGACAGTGTTTTTTCCCCACGCTTAAATGAGAAAACACAAAACCTCACCTCTATCTGTCCCTGACGTGCGTATGATGGGTGGTTCTTCAGTATTTTAACAGCCACCACTTCATTCGTTCCCCTTTTCCAGCACTTCACCACTTGACCAAAGGTGCCACGACCCAGAAACTCCAATACTTTATAAGTGTTCTTCAACGAGCACAGAATCTCATGCTGAACCAATTGGTAGTCGCCATCCCCTGAGCCAGTTCTGCTCACTGTCGCTGCTGCCACTGCCTCGGTGCTGCCCTCTGGCCCATTTCCGGTTCCATCCTTCCCGACTCCTACGCCGCGTTTGGTAGGAAGTGTCCCTTCACCCACTACTCTGAGTGTGTCTGCATTGTTCCCTTTGCTGGTTTGCGACATGGCCACAGGAGGAGGAAGTGAAGGCAGAGCAGATACCTCCTCCACTATCTGCATTGTTCCAACGCAGCTATTCTCCTGCGGATGTTCTCCACCTTCCGCTGCCTTCTGTTCACATCTCTGGGTGGCACCTGTGTCTAGAAGGTTGACGTATCCTCCACTTGCTTGCACTCCTCTGTTTCTGCACTCTTCCTCCTCTGCCTTGTTGCAGGCTCTCAGTAGCCCACAGTCTAGGCCACCTCCTGATGGAGTTCCGTTTGTCCTACGAAACCCTTCCTGTGGACCTCTGCTCTGGCCAAGACTCTCCTTGATCCTAGCTGGTCTTTCTCCTTGTCCCTGCCAGCCCTCTTCTCTCTGTAATCCGGCAACCTGCAATGCCCAGTCCTCCCCCTCTGCGAATTGTAGTTCCCTTTGCGGTCTTCCTGAATCAGCAGCAGCTGAGGATGGATTCACGTTGTTGGGATAGGCGATACCGTAGTTGACTCCAATCACATAGGTCTTTTGTGTGGGTCGGTGGTGAAAGGCTCGGCTGGTGTTGCTACTTCTGTGAGCTTTGTCTTTGTCTCTGCTGGTACCACTGCTGCTGGTTCCTAAGGCACTTGTTTGAGCTGAGTGCGGGTGTGATGTGCAGACCAAGACTTGTGAGGCCATACCTAAATGAAGCACAGGCCAAGGTTAAAAAATTAGAGTTTGTCAACATAATTGATTTAACAGCATGAGAAGCCCTGAGCCACATTGCAAGAATTAACTCTTTCTTCTCGATAGAGCTACAATTGGGATTATGAAAATCCAAATTTTGGAACACTTTGGGTACACTGGCTATTCAACATCACCAAATAGAGTCCTGCTGGTCCTATCCCACATAACCTGTGCAGAATAACATGTAAATTGTGTTATTTTCCTATCAAACATGATGCAGTAGTTATGAAATCCTTTCTGCATATTCATTGATCGTTGTGTTTCATCGCGTTACCGTAATCCTGATAGATATGGAGCCATTTTATTTTATTTTGAGTTAATTTTATCGTAATACTTTTTGCCATGATAATCTTATTGTGAATCCTGACAGCCACAGTTTAAAGTCACTATGGAAAAATCCATTAACCAAATTTTATGTGCAGTGAAGTGAACTGGTTAATGTTAAAAACCCCATCAACGTCTTCCCCACAGCGATTGCTTTCTAAATAAAGTAGTCATAAAGCTGCAAAAGTGAATACACCCCCACCATGTTTCCCTTACTGGAAGGGAAACTGGCGTAACGAGAGATGGGGGGAAGCCCATCGTATCTCACAAATCAAGCAGTTCTTCAGGGGAAATGAAACAAGATAGAGATGAGTGCACTGTAACTCATGGACATTTTACAAATATACCCATACACATGTTCCAATTCATTGATAAATATTTTTGTCTGCATTATTATTATTTGTACAAACACATTCAAGTCAGAGTTAATAAAATACATTAAATGAGCCAATTTACATTCAAATCTTTTGTAACCTGCAAATAAATATTTGTCTACAATCAAGCTTTTTAAGTTTCAAAGCACCAACAATGGCTAATCCTTACTTTTTTTCTTCCTCTCGCATGCCTGTCATGTGTTCAGCACGCTGAACATGAAGATTACTTAAGTCTAAATCTAAAGACATCGTTTTGTTATTTCCTGTTGCTCTCGAGTGTAAAACATCAAAGGAACGAGGTTCAACAGTACTAACGATTTAGAAACAATTCAAGCAGATTCTTCCATTACTGTCTGAGTTATGCCAGCCTCTAAATCTAATAACAACTCCAACAAACTTTCTGAGTATCTCTCAAATAAACTGTAGCCGGTCGTCTCTCACGCCTTTCACTGCAGCGTCTCTTTTCAGCCCACCCAGCTCCACCCCCAAAGGAACATCAATGGAATCAAAGGAATACAGCCAGTAATAGTTTAAAGAAAGCATCTTGCCACATTGTGACTGGCGTGTGACTTGTGAAATCACAATGGCTTTTTTGTGACTTCACAAAAAGTCATTGTGACTTAACAATGACATTTTGGGAGTCACAATGACTTTTTGTGAGGTCACAATGGCTTTTTGTGAGGTCACAAAGCCGTTCTATGACAAGTCATTTTGACTTCACAAGTGGCTCTTTTTTTTTTTAATTCTGGGAAACACATAACGTCGTCACCAAAATTTAATCATCTATAGAATATGCCAAAGCCTAACACTGGGTAAAATGTTAAACTGATCTCTTTGAGTTGATTCATTTAACCAAATTTGGACTCCGGACGGAAGGGTTGCGAAATTATGGCCGGAAAACTTTTAGAGATAAAGCTCCCCCTCATATCAGAAATGTTTTTGGGATATAATAAATACAAAAATAACATTAAATTCATCTTCTTCCTGTGGGGGGGGGTTTATTATTACAAAGCTATTAGGCTTATAATATAACTATGGGATGAAATAGAAGAAGCTTTTATCACATACAATCATAGTAGTAGCACAACGGAAGAAAAATAATTGTATGACCATTAATCAGATAGAATTATGTGATTGTTGGGGCCCCTACTAGCTTCTGTTAACCGTGTGTATGCTGGGAAACACACAGCAGCAAAATAAAAGTGAAATTTGCAAAAACTTGACCTAAAAACAAAAGTCACTCCTTGGGACCATTTTCAACTGCTAAAATGTCCCACTATCTGAGCGGTCTCACACATTGACAGTCACCTCTGTATTTTTTAAAAATTAAGTTCAATGTGAACATAGAGAAAAGTACAAAACAATAAAGAAATGCAAAACTTTACGGCCCTACAAAGAATGCTTGAAATTTAACCAAATTCCGTCAAGCCCCTCTTGAGGAAACATGGCCGGAAACGAATGGACGATTGAAGTGAAACCCACGTCTCCTGTGGCATGGACATATAAATAAGTACGTCCTGTTAAGCCCTATAAACGTAATTAAGAACGTCATTGTCAGAGTATCACACATGACCGAGTGCAACAAAAACTGTTCTCAGAAAGTTTATACTCTGCCACAGTGTTTGAGTTTCTTTAAATCTTTACATTCCTCTCCCTGCAGCAAGTCCTGACACCATGGTAAAAGACAGAGGCCAAGCCTTTCAGCCGCACTTCCTGAATATTTCTAAACACAGTCATGGATTGTGCTTGACTGGATTTGCACCAAGACTCAGGTGATTCCTGTTTTAAACTAGATCACAAATCATGCACAAACACACTCCAGAAGCTAGTTGACTTACGCACACAGTTTTGCTACACTAGGCAGGCCTGCTGAGAGCCAGTGACCTTCCCAGCTCGTGAAGCTTCCACACACAGGCTCAGACAAGCAAAGGGGTGGGCCTTTAAAGTCAACATGACGACACAACACACTTCACTAGTAACAACATGTCATGAGAGGTGAAGGATTTGACACCAGAAATTAAGATCACTCTTGTAACCTAACCTTTCAATCAATCTAAGGATTAAAGGTGCAGACTGTGGGATCCCTTCTAGTAGAATTGTATTTTAAGGTGCGGTGATGACCTTTTTAAGATTTCAGGGGAAGGTGGTGGTAACCTGAGAGGGGATTGTCTCTTCTTGTATTCTCACTCAACTGATCCTTTCTTTGACTGTCCTACTAAAGCTCTCAGTACCAGAGAAACTTCATCTTCTACTGCCCCAGACAGGCCTCAGCTCTCTTATACTTGTTGCAGCAGGTGAAAGGTCAAAATAACCCAAGAATCTCATTCTAAGTCAACTATTTCCGGCAACTATGGCATTATGGAATTATTAAATATTATTTATTGGAACTACTTTATATCTTTACGTACAAGAAAATACTGCTTGAATAAAGACTACACTGGAATTTCCTCCCAGGGGGATGAATAGAATATTTTCGTAGCTAATCTTGCATCTTGTGTAATAGAGTAATATTATTGTTCTAGGTTAAATCTGCTGTTTTATAGAACTGAACTTCCACAAAGCTTACGGGGTTTTCTAAGAACTGTCGGAGCTAATAATGTTCCTCTTTTACATTTGCAATGAGGAATGACTGCATGTCTAATACAAGATTTTCTCTATTTACCACACAGTTACAAGTTTGTCACATACTAGGGTTATGCAATAAAACCAGTATACCAATATTTAACTGCACAACATTCAAGTGAATATGGATCTTTACGTTTCAGAGTAACGAGCACTTTTGAAAAACTTTGTTAACTAAAACAGTCAGATTTACCCAGAGGGCATTCCTCTGTGACTCCCATCCGCAGAAAGTCTTTCACTCGTGTATCAAAGTACAAACTCAGCATTTATACCAGATTTAACTGGTGTCTGGTAACATTTTTCAACAAGTTCACTGAGGTCGGTACAGTTGATAAAGTACAAAGACGTAATACACCAGTCATATGAAATCGCCTGAAAAATACTGACAGACGTCAACAATGTGGAGCAAAAGCAAAGCAAACAAAAGAGGGACAAACACTGTTAAACAAAGATGAAGGATTATAGTTAACAGTTTGCAGACTTACATTGACTGTTGAATTTTTAGCTGCAACTCTTTGGCGACTTTTGACTGACAATTATTGACAATCATTTTTGATAGAAATACCCATACTAGAAATTAACTTTTACCATTGTCGTTATTTTTGCCTACTGTGATGAAATCTGCCGATCAGACTCACTTGAGGCTGGGTGCAGGCGTGCGCCGTAAATGCACACCAAGCATGATCTACCACGGCTCAAACTTCTCACAAGTAAACTAGAAAACACAAAGCTCGCAATTTATAACACCAGTAAGGACAAAATAAGGATCTCTTCAACTACGAAAACATTCAGCACAACAACTTAATCACACACTTCAAAATGAATCATCCCGAGGAACATAGCAAGTTGAGAAGCTAACGACTAAGAGAGAAAGGGCTAAGTGGCCAAAGCTAGCTGGAGCTCAGAGTCAGCCACAAACCCTGAAGTCCTTGAACAAAGCAAACATATAATGGACTGGACAAGGCGTGCAAAGTTTTATTCTCACTTCGAACTGTCATACAGTTGGTAGGCTGGTCGGCGCATTGGCAATTGGAATCGGTTCACCTCTAGCAATAACCAGCCTTCGCAAATACCGATATAAACTCGATGACGAACGGGTGGTGTGATGCAAATATGCCACTCAGAGAGCGCCGGCAAAGCTGTCTTACCAATCTCTCATTGGGGGACACTGTCAAACTATGTAGCCCGATACCGAACAGAGTGACTAGATATATGTCTGAAACGAGAGCCATGACACAGACGTGTGTGTCTGAGTGTGTGTGTGTGTCGTTGTGGTAGAGGAAGCCAGCTGTAAATGCAATTTGTTGCTGATAAATCATGGAAACAGTCGAGATACGAGAGACATAGAACAGCCACGGAAGCAGATATTTCCGTAGTTGTTGTTTTACCAGTTGTTTTCATATGCCGTTAGTCTCTTCATTTAGGTGCTTCACTTAACATCCAGATTGTGCCGTCATGCGACTTCACCTATATTGAATCTCCATAATCTGCCATTTTCATTTTAAACCAATTGCTACAGCTATGACAATCCTAACCTCTGATGAACATTGAGAAAAAATTAACTTGGCAAAATGTACGCTTGTTTCTTCATAATAAAAAGGAGATAAACTCATTGTCACAGGAAAACAGCCATAAATAAATATCTGCCAACATGGCCACACTCAGCTTCCATAAACACCAGCTAGAGACACCTGTTGAATATTATATTGCAAGTGACAGGCTGCAAAATAATAATTAACGGGTGCCATAGACTTTATGGAACATAGTGTAACTTCTTAAAATTCAATATAGATAGGACAAAACGTATAGTAACTGTAAAGCAAGTGTTACCAAATTAAAACTAACCGTTCCCAAATCTGTTAGATAAATCTTTTCAGGGTGACGTCTTGCAGGCAAACAGTCTATGCAAATGTTTTAAAAAAAACAGTGTCCACATGCAGCAGAACTTCAAATCTATTAGCTACCACCTCTAACCAAGGAGGTTTTGTTTTTAAGTCGGTTTGTACATTTGTTAGCTAGATTGCGTAAAAACGAACGGACAAAGTTTACCCAAAAGGGAATTTTGGCATTTTTATAGAAGTGATTACATTTTGGCAAAGTTACATTATGACGTGTTTTCATATTATTTTCGTCACGATGTGGCACACAGGGAGTTTCTTTTTGCTATAACTCATAATATTACAGACCGTCATAAAAGTTTAGCCAGAGTTAGGTTTTGGTATATCCTAGAGATTATTACATTCTGGTGACGTTTCGTCATGACATAAGACTTGATGTCATAATGCTTTTTAATCATGTTGAGATAGGACAGTTTTTAAGTATTGTGACGCCAATAATGTCTACCTTGTGTAAACTTTGTGCCTGGGCGGAGGTTGGTCAGAGTGCTTTCTAGTTCCTCTTTAGATAGAATAAGCACCTTCCTGCCATACGAAACTAACTCAAGTTAACTAGCTAACCAGTTAGCAACACGCTAGCTGCGTCCTTTCCACGTGAAATGATGCACTAAACACATACATAAAAAAGTATTTGACTGTCAGTTCAGTCAAATAAGGCGACCTACCTTCCCTAAGACCTGTTAAGCATATCACCCACATCGTCAAGGAACAGGCCAACTACGAGGAGCGGCACCACAGTCAAATCCTGCAACGCTGCTGCTGCCATCTTGTTCAACGACGAGGAGAGACCGAGCGACTTTTCACACATTTGAAGCGTCAAATTACACGAGTAACAGGTTATAACGGACACCAGTCGTAACCCATGGTTTCCACAGTCGTCTCGGGTTTCTCAAAGTGTGGCTCCTGTCTCTACTCGGGCCGAGGGTCTCTGTTTCTAAACTTTTGCATGATAATGCGCCGCGTCCCCGTCTCACGTAGCTACTGACTGCTAACGTTAGCTCTGCGCGAGCTTGTTGCTTCCCCGCATGTGTGGAATGTAGGGGAGGAGAGAGAGGAGGGTGAAATACCACCGCGTCTATAAATGTCACACTCTGACAGCTGAGTGAAAACATTTGACTTCCGTGATATGTAGCTCAGTTCAATACGTTTGGATGTGTTATGTCTAAAACTCTGCCTCAGCGGGTTTCTTATATAGTCATCTGTTGAAATTTATTCACAATATGCTCAATATTCTTAAGTGTAACTGTTTCATACACTTTTCAACGTTTGGCGTCATTGTCAGTGAAAGCATTTCGTATTTAGTTCTTTTTTTCCTTTTACCATTCTTCTAACTCATCTTGAATTTATCTTCTGCTTTTATTCAGTTCAATTCAATTCAAAACTTTATTTAAAGATACAGCTCATTGAGGGGTCTATGGCAATAAATAATAAATAAAAATAAATATCAACACTTGATAATAAGAGAGCCATTCTTGCATTTAGAAATATTTTTAAACACCCCGTATTTATGTACTTAATTCTTAAAAATACATAAAAACAGGATGAAAAGTATCCTTCGAATTATGTATTTTTTTTTTTATGTTTTATATATTTGTCTTCCATAAATGGCTTCTTTTGTACCGCCTTTCTCCGACTCTTGTAAATAATGCAAACCTTTATTCAAGTTATCTGCAACTTCATTTCACCTTGTCAAAACTATAATTGTATATGTCTACTACGTCATGATTCCACTTAAAGATATCTATGACGTCACTATGAAAAGTCTAAACTAAATTTAACATACCTAAATAAGGACAGTGTGGACATCTTGAATTATAGCGGATTAAAGATACATTACATTGAAAATATGATTCATCAGAATTCAAAAGTAGATATCTGCAACTGGAATTATTGAATATAATTTAATCGACACCTACAATTAGAAATTACGTTGCAGTTAATGAAATATCCAGTTCCGCAAATAAGTGTTAAAGGAGCTTGCCATATATGGTTGAGGGTGCGTCGCTGACGTCACGTAAGCCCCGCCCAATAACGGAAGAGCACGTTGGTGAGCATCTCGCCAGAGAGCTGCTACGTGAATAAACTCGCGTGTTCTGGATCCAAAAAGAGCCACTTATTCCGTCGGACACGGAGTCTGACAGTGTTTAAGTTGTAAATACAACCCTGAAGATAATATTTGGGCTGTAGGTGCATTATGACGGAGTTGCTGTGACGGAAGGCTGTGTTGTTGTTGACAGCGAGTCGCATTCGGCTAAAGCTAACATTACACAATCCATCTGTCAGCTGGTCCACCGTCTACAAGGTTAGTAACTTTGCTGCAGTGCAGACTGTGATAGCAGCCAGGGTACCGGGAAGTTTTTTTAGTGTTTGTATATATTTTGTTTAAAGTCAGATTAGCCTCGCTTTGACTGTCCTCTCTCTCCTCCAGCCAGTACAGATGACGTCAGCATCACGACAATCTCCCCTTATACCTTTACCCTAACATGAAATACTGTGGGAAATCAACGATAGAGCTACGTACAACACATACAGGATTCAGTCATAACATTATAACCACCGACAGGTGAAGTCGAAATAACATTGATTACCTCCTCAGAATTGCACCTGTCAGTGGGATGGATATATTAAGACAGCCAGTTAACATTTTCTCCTAAAGTTGATATATTGTAAGAAGGAAAAATGGGGTAAGTTAAGGATGTGCACGTTTTTATCAAATGGTGACGGCTTAGACAACTGGTGGGACCGTCTCCAAACAGGTCAAAGAAAGGTTAGAAGGTAAGGAAGGATAACTGTTGAACTGGCAACACGGTCAATGGCACCCAAGGCTCATTGATGCATGTGGAGAACAAAGGCTTGTGCGTGTTGTCACACAGAAGACCTACTGTAGTACTAATTGTTGAAAAACAGTTGCTGCTGGTTCTTGGAAAGTGTCAGAACACACAGCGCATTGCAGAGCTGTTAAGCTGTCAAAAAGGAACACTATTAGGCAGGTGGTTTTAATGTTATGGCTGACGGTTGTTTGTCACTTGACCTTTTATTGGTGTTCAGCACTTAACAGCATTTTAAACTAAAGTGTAACTTGAAACAAACGTGTGTTATGTTGCAGACCATAGCATGCCGAAAGAGGCAGACCACCGCAACGATGGAGGAAACAAGGAGCCGGAGGAGGAGACCAAGCAGGGTGCTTCCGAGGAGACAGTGAGGAAGAGAGTCCGGGCAAATAGTGAGAGCCTACACAGAGGGAGCACTCCCCCACCTCAAGGTTAGACATTTCAGAGATGTAGTCCAATAACACAGAGAAACGGACCAGACTAAAGACTGGGTTCAACTGGGTCAGACATCCAAGATGGCTGCTCAGTTTCCTCAATATGTCTTTGCAACTAAAAGAAATATTGACCCTCGTAATATGACTCTCATGGAAAAAGAGGCTGGACTCCACACTCATTCATTGTAATCATATGTTTTTGGTTCTCACAGCCGGGCCCGTCAAGTTAGTCTCACTGGAGGATCTGAGGGAGGTGGCTAAAGACGTCACCAACATGGCCTTGGCCCATGAGATAATGGTCAACCAAACCTTTCAGATCAAACCTGCAGAGCTTCCTGAAGGGAGGTGAGACCGATCGGATCTACCCACTCTCATCTGAGTCCTTCAGGTTCTGGGTGAGTTCTGTCTGGTGGTGGAAGTCAACATTTGCGCCCTCCTCTTGTGCTCCTGTGCAGTTTGGAGCTCAAAGTGAAGGAAATTATGCACAAAGCATTCTGGGATTGTTTGGAGGATCAGCTGAAGGGGGATCCGCCTTCGTACGGACACGCTATCAAACTTCTGGCTGAGATCAAACAGGTGAGTCCAGAGTTTTATCTTTCTTTCAGGGACAAAGCGGCGCTGATGACTCAAAGAAGGAGATATCCAGAGAAGCCACAATATTCCAACCATCTTCTGAATATGGTTTAGGTTTCCCTTGTGCTCCCAAACAACTCTGTGAATGCGATTTATCGGAACCAGCATTAACTTTTTCAGCAAAGTTATCGTGAAAAAGGTCTACTGTGGCCAGGGCCGGACTTAGGGTGGTGGGGGCCCCTGGGCTTGAGTCATTGTTCGGGCCCCTACCTACACCAAAAATGATAAGCTAGTATGCTGATGAGCTTGTAGCTGATCGATATGTGAAACAACGGGAGTTGAATCGACGCTAATTGAAAAGTATTTGGCCATGTTAACTGTATGACAATCTCTGACAGCACTCCATCACCCAACACCCATCAAATTCTTCACAAATGGTCGAGGAAAGATACAAGGGGGTTCAGGCTATGCTAGCTGCTGCAGAGGCAGCCTCCTCCAGCAGGTCGTCTACTTCTACAAGGTTCACCACCTCATGTGCTTCATAATGGTGCGGCGGATGCGGAAGCATCAACGAGTGGTTTGAAAAACCCAGTAAGCTTCTGCATTTTTCCAATGGTCTCCTTTCGCGTTCCTCTTTCTCATTTTTTTTCTTTTTCATACATCCGAGTCCTATCCGCCATGTTCAGTGACATCAGCGCGCCAAAGATGATGCCCCTGCCCTGACGTCCACGTAAACCTCTCCATTTGCAGAAGCGCCAAACCAATCCACAAAGCTAAATATGACTGACGTATAATTAAACACATGATAGATTGGAGCGTTGCATGTGATTCAATCCAGTTTTCTTTGAAAATGAATCATCGCAGAATAAAACTCACATCCTACTTTTGTTTTCTATGGTTGGAGTTGCTGAAACGTCCAAATTTCCTCGCGGGGAATTAATGAAGTCCTTTCTGTGGTATTCTATTCCTGCTCTTCAAAGATGTTTCTCTTCCTCTTTCAGAGCAAAATTCTTATGAACTCGTCTGGAAATCTCCATTTGGTGTGTCGCCTGTTTTTAAACTGGGCACATCAGCATTTGGGGACACTTGGATCGATCTAGGGGAAACTTGTAATTACTCTGTAATTAAATGCTTAATCATTATTTTGGCAATTGAGTTCATGCCGGCGAACAGGAAGGCATTCATGGAGAGGGGTGCTGTCATTAAAATCTAACAACTGTTTTTCCTCCCTCACTCTGTCTCTCTCTCCTTACTGTCTCACTCTGTCCCTCTCTCTTTCTCTCCCTATCTCTATTTGTGTCTCTTTCCCTCTCTCTGTCACTGTCTCTGTCCCTCTCCCTCTCTCTCTCCCTATTTCTCTCTTTCTGTCCCTCTCTCTCTCTCTCCCTCTTTGTCTCTCTGTCTCTGTCCCTCTCTCTCTCTCCCTCTCTCTCTCCCTCTTTCTCTCTGTCTCTCTCCCTGCCTCTCTCTGTCACTGTCTCTGTCCCTCTCCCTCTCTCTCTCCCTATTTCTCTCTTTCTGTCCCTCTCTCTCTCTCTCTCTCTCTCTCTCTCTCTCTGTCTCTGTCCCCCTCTCTCTCTCTCTCTGTCTCTGTCCCTCTCTCTCTGTCTCTCTCTCTCTCTATATGTCTGTGCTCCCAAACTGAATTACCAGTTCCGTGAATTCACATCTTTTTTTCCGGGTTATACAACGAAACGGGCCGCGGCCGTTTGAAGCCGTCACCTCACACCGAAGCGCCGGGGCAATCAAAGAACGGACTGTCTGACCGCAGGGTCAGACAGTCAGGACTGAATTGAGGCCATGACTAAAAAAACCCGAACAACAATGACACTCAAACAGCACAAAAGGAAGACACTTCTGCGACCCGGCTGCTCAGTTCTGAGCGGATTCTAGGGTCGGTTCTGAACAAGCGACATGCAGGCAGCGTCTCGCAAAAGTATTGAATCACTCAGTTAACTGGAACAACTGAACAATTTTGTATTATGACTCATTTACTTATGAATAATATGTTGTTAATAGTTATGCAGTAGAATTAGTTAATTATCCCAGTACATAAAAACCTTTCAGTACAATAACTCCAAAACGGAGCGGGTTCTTCCTCGCTGCCCGTCCAACCCGGCTCCAAAGTTTCAACTGGATCGCTCCCACGGTTCTTGTGTAAATGTGTCGACAGGCTGACAAACCTGACTGTGAAAGATCTCCCTGGTTTTCAGTCCAGTACAGTCAGAACCAAGAACTGCGCACAAATATGTCGCCCTCTTGTGACCATTTGCGGAATGATCAGAATTTCTTTTTAATGTGGACTTACTACTTTTAGCTGCATTCAGATCAATGTTTCAGCAGAGAGACTCGATCCTGGTCCGACTTCCTACAAAAGTTCTCAACGTTTGAGGGTCCGGGGTTCTTTTTCCTCTACCGGATCACCACAGGGTTTTCTCTCCTCACCTCTTTTACTTCACATTATCAAGTTTGCTGACGATCCCGTCACGCTAACAAGTTTTTAACATCTGTGTGCTGGCATGTATTTATTATACCCTTTTTAGTAAAGCCCATATTTTCTATTATTTATTATTATCATTCTGTTTGGTTTCTCTTTTATTGTACGCCCTGAAGGGTCGTCGCCGGGTCCATAACTCCTAAACTATTTCATGGATCATTTTAAAGTTTTACATCCTCATGGACCTTAGTGTGAGGAAGAACTGGATGGATTTTGCGAAAAGTCGGTTTGATATATACGACACTTTGGGGCGCTTAATCTCCCAAAAGTTTTCTGCAATCATTTCTCATCCGTTGGTCCGATTTAGTCCAAATTCGGTGCTGATGAATCGACAGGAGGAGATCAAACATGAATTTGTCATATTCCAGTGATTAAACACAGATTTTTTAAAGTTACCGTTATGTCCTAATCCTCTCTCAGAGATCTTTATGTATATATATGATGTCACTGTCATAATTCCTATTTCACTCATTCGGGGGGAGCTTTTAGCGGAGAACACAGATTTTCATCCGTTCAGTCCCAACACGATTGTGGGAAGTTAATTGACACCAGGAAATCTTTCCTGTTTCATTTCTGAGCTCAGAGAAACTAGTTAACTGTATTCATCTTCATCATTGAGTCACTCTGGGATCTGATCCCAGGACAGCTGACGTCATAGAAATAGCTGTATTATTGTTATTGTATTATTTCCCTGACGTGTGGATGTTTATTTGTTGTGGTTGTTGTTTTGTTGTTGTCTTATCTACGCTGCCTGAGCAACAACTTGTCCCTCTGGGATTCACAAAGTCATCCTTGATCCTTATTTCTCAGAAAAATAAATCCTATTATCTTTGATGTCCTGCTTCCATCCTCTTCCAGACGCTGCTGTCGTTCCTGCTGTCGGGCAACAGTCGCCTGCACTTGTCCATCGAGGAGGCTCTGGACATCCCCCTCATTCAGCAGCAGGCGGACAACGGAGCGCTGGACATCAGTCGGCTGTCCCGCTTCATAGTCGGGGTGATGGGCTCAATGTGTGCCCCCTGCAGAGATAAGGACGTCCGACAGCTCAAAGAGATCAACGATATTGTGCCGCTGCTCAAGTAAGCCAAGAGACCGGAGACAAACCGTTGAGATGATGTCATTGTCCTCTCAGACCAAATGAAAGTTAAACCTCTAGATTAACTTGGACCTGCAGTATATGCTAGAATTCCCCAACATCCCACCCACTCTGCTCCGTCTCGCTGTCTGCCTCTGTCCTCCCCTCCTAGGGCGATATTCTCCGTGCTGGACCTCATGAAGTTGGACATGGCAAACTTTGCCATCAAAAGCATCAGGCCTCACATGTCGCATCAAGGAGTGGAGTATGAGAGGAGCAAGTTCAACGAGTTTCTGCTGAAGAATCCCAGTAAGGACCCCCAGACTAAATCTGTCCGTCTCCCTGGCAGACGTCAGTCAGGTGGTTAAGATGTGGTTGAGGAGTTTCCCGGTGTTTCTCGGTTCTCCCTGAGTTTCTGAGGGCTTTGACATGTTTGTTCCGTCATGGTGGACACACTTGTTCAACGTTGCGTGGTGGACGGGGACAATACCTGTGGAGTCCCAGACTGGAGGGGCCGGTTTGATTATAGGGGAATCAAACCTCTGAGCAGTCCAGGTTTCTGGAACGGAGGCTCAGACTAAAGGCGGATACCGTCCAGGTCGTGGAACGGTGGAGAACCTTCTTAGTCTTGCAGACTTGCTCGTAGGGTCGTGGGAATTTGCCCGTCTAGTCTATGTGTGTTTTGTTGTGGATTTGGAGAAGGCCTGTGATATCGTCCCCTGAGGATTTCTGTGGGTGTTAGTCGGGGCGTATGGGGTACCGGGCCATCCACTTCCTTTATAACCAATGTGAGAGTTGTGTCCGCTGACAGGAAGTCAGACACGGCAGAGTACAAGTTGAAATAGTCAAGTCTTTTAATACGCAGTCGTAAAAAGTGTCAGATGGACACAAAGTGTGGAGTTTGTATGAGGTGGATGAACGGTTGTAGAGATTCACACTGAGCCGTTGAACTGTCTCACTGATGCCTGGCTGGAGGGTCCTGCGGTAGCGCTCTGTCTCACGCTGTGGGTGAAGCAGCTCTGAGGCCCACAGTCTCATGTGAGGGGTGGGAGGTGTGGTCCAGGATGGACGTCAGCCTGTTGAGTCTCATCATGTCCCCCTCTGTGCTTCTTCCACCCCAGCAGACCATAGCCTAGAAGATTGCAGATGTTACCACAGAGTCGTAGAAGGTCTTAACAGAGTCTTCCTCAGAACCTCAGTCTCCTCAGCACATGGAGGCAGCCTTGGTTCTTCTTGTAGTGAACATCTGTGTTGTCCGACCAGTCCAGTTTATCCTCTAGGTATTTGAGAAGTCCACCTGTTCAGTGTCCAAAACCTGGATGTTCACCAGTGGTTTACCTCAGGTCCTCTTATGGAGGTCAGTCACCACCTCCTTCGTCTCACTGGCGTTCATACAAAGACCCCAAACCGGTCCACAACTGTAGTCCAGACGGTTCCCCCTCTGATCTATCCAACAAGGGCTGTGTGGTGTAAACAGAAAAAGGGTGGGGAACTTTCCCCTGCGGCTCTTTCGCTCTTGTTGGACGTAACGTCGTGTGAAATGACTCTGTTTGTTGTAAACAGTTGTTTTTTTCCCACACTTAAAAACTGTGGGACCGCTGTTTCAGAACAAACTACAACGTTGTTGGGACGTGGAGCTCCAGAAAGAATCTGATGCTTTTGAGCTTCATATATTCCGACAATGAAATATCTGTCAGGCGTGCAAAAACAAGGGGATGTCCTGCTTAAATAGTTTTTACTGTTATAGTTTTGAACTGTCTCTTTATGAAGCAAATGAATGGTAGATGTTTGGTGTCTTTGTGACAGCACACCAGGAGGTGGGGACGGGTTCTACTGCCTGCTATGATCTACTGTGTTCCCCCAGATGCCTTAGAGTACACCGAGAAGTGGCTCCAGGACACTGCGAGGTGCGTGAGAGAGGCCAGCGCTGAGTGTTCTGCCAATGTAGCCGCCGCCGCCGCTGCTGCTGATGGTTCTGGTGTCTCCAGCCTTGATGTACATAATCACACATTCCTGCAGCTGCTGAGGTGGAACCATGCCTCGGACCCGTTCCCAGAGGTGAACACCGTCCCTCCTCCAGCTTCTCATGGTGTCCGTTTTCTGGTTGTGCAATCATTTCTGTCCTTTGTGTTTCTCTTGTGTGGATTTGTGCCCTGAAAGACTTTTATTCCCCTTCTTCTGCTCTCCATAGACGTTCCTGATGGACCAGGGTCGCTTTCAAGAGATGCAACAAGAGGCTGAGAAGTTAGTTCTGCTCTCCGCTGTGCTCCTCGTCGCCTACACGACCACGGGGGAGGCCATCTCCGGCCTGCAGGGGTTGATGGAGACTCTTAAAAACACCGTCAGTGTCATGCTGGCGGACATGCACACGCCGTGAGTACCAGCTGTAACCACTGACGATGTCATCAACCAGCCTTGAATAACGTCCCTCAGTCAGAAGCTTTTTTCCTCCTTGGCCTTCATCGTATGAGGGAAATCTGTGACGTGAAAACCATCGTTCAATACTGCAGAGACCATATTTTTGTTTGTTTTTTGTCTGCTAGTGACGACCATTCGGATGGAAAAAAAACACGACATATGCATCAAACTACTAGTTTTACCATTTAAAGAAATAAACAATGAAGAATTATGATGACAGTAAAAACATAAGAACGCCAGAGAGGGATTACGGGGTAGGGAAATACAGACATAGATACAGACTCAGCGCCTGAATAAGTAGGAAGCGACTAATTGTACGTATTAATTCATTAATTTGTGTATTTGTGGTAACACAATTGCAGCATATTAGATTATTGAATAGAATAGAATTGAATATATTGTGTATACAAGGGGACGGATGGCAAACAAAGGCAGAGGGCAGAGAAGGGAAAGAAAAGGTTACGGCAGACATTTAACATTGTTCTCTGACGTCAGTGTATTTCGGCTGAGTATTAAAATAGTTTTTTTTTGCCTGGATCCTTGTGTTAGCGATGCGTCCAGCAGCTTTTATTATTCCTTCAACAGAAAGAAGAGGGAGCGTAAATATATCTCGTAAAAAAATACTTTCTATACATACATATGTCTGTCACCATACATGACACGTATTACACTAACCACCATAAACACGATACATTTATTTATTTGGAATTTTCTACACATCTTAGTTTTATAACCTCTAGAATAAATGGCAGCCTTTAAAAAAAAAAGGAAAAAAAAAGTAGTTATACGAGATGAAAAGAAATGTCTTTATTGTCTAAACACAATATCTTTAAATGAAATTATTTTTAAAAAAAACAACCTTTTATTAGAGTAACGTGATAATTTTTCTGTCCTTTATCAAGAATGTAAAAGTTTCATAAATTGTGTTAGAGGTTATATTTTTGAATAAATGGTCACCGGTGTGGACAATAAAGACCATAATAACAATTATCTCTTTATTGACAAAATGACTTTTTATAACTTAAACCGGACCCCGTTTGAATTCATGTGCAGGTTTATCCTAAAAATTGCCCTCTCTGTCCGTCTCCAGCTCTTTTAATGCAGCGGAGGCCTTGGCGACCATCGGAGAGAAGTTTTGCGTGGAGCTGAGTCAGTGTCTCAGCCAACACGGCTACTCGTCTAGTTCTGAAGAGCAGAAGAGCGCTCTGAGGGGACAGATCTCGGCCGTCGCTCAGACGGACAACACAGTCCGCCGGCTGATGGGTAAGAACAGCCGCGCCTCTGATGACTCACACTGCCTACTCCTTTATCCGACGCCGACAAAGATCCTCTCCCTTCCTCTTCCTCGCAGACTCCCGGGTCCAGAGCTACCTCCTGGCGTTCCTGGAGTCGAGTCAATGTAAGACCCCTCCTCCTCTCCCCGGGGGTCTGGCTCCCGTTGGCAGAGAGCTGAAGGAACTGGCGGTTCGCTTCAATCGCTTCATCACCTTCAACAAGATGGTGTACAACCCGTACTACATAAAGATCCTCAACAAGCAGCTGACCGCGGAGGAGAGTATTTAAAAACGTCTGCTCACTAGTCCGCTCTAGGCTGTGCTTCCGGGGGGTGCTCCTGCTGCGGACCCCCGTGTCTCACCTGTTTGCTTTGGTTTGTGTGCTGTTGTTTTTTTTTAATGGTTTTTAAAGCGATCAGATCCTGCTAAAGCGAGGAGCGTGCACCTTCTGCCGACGCCATAAAAAAACTCTAACTAACTAACTTTAACTCAGTGTTACTTGTTTGATAAGATCTCAGGCTTAGCTTCCTCACATCATGTCGTCTTCAGTATTAGAAGCAGGACTGAGATTCTCTACGGCACTCACTTCGGTCTAAATCGGACCAACGGTTGAGATTTTGAAGATAGAGCTCCCCCTAGTGTTAGAAATATAGATCCTACCTTTCCCAAAATCAATCCCCTTCTTCCTCCCACCAGGGTCTATGTGGCTGTAAAATTCTAATACGATCCATGGAATAGTTTGGGAGTTATGGCGCAAACGCCGCAACGACAATTCCATAACATCTGTGTGGATTCTCATTCAACCGGGTCACGGTTCTCCATCCTCTTCTTCAGTTCTGAAGAAGAGGATTTTTCTTTTTCAGTGCCTTTTTTTCTGGGCTCAGAAACGAAACGAAGTGTCAAAAACGACGTGTCCATTTATATGAGCTGAACTTAGACACAATTGGACCGATGGTTCTGAAGTTACGTAGCAGTTTCTTTCAAAAGTGAGCTTAAATTCTTTAAGCTTTATTTATAGTCCTACACTGTACAACATAGTGACATCATCTCCCTGCATGGGACCCATCCCTCAGGGAGACGTGGGGGGACCATATGTCATGTAGGCTCCGCCCACTGAGCTACAGCCGCCGTGTAGACAGAAGACGGGCGTCATGATGATGTCGACGATGATAAAACGACATTTCCAGTCCGTGCTGAAGGGAACCGACCAGAAGGGTTGCTCTTCTGATTCTTATCGTTTATTCATTAAATTATTATTATTGTTGTTGTGTTAAGAATATTTTGACCAGCACCTCGTTTGCTCACATATTTAACACCGAGAGCCGTCGTCTGTTAACTCTGTTATTACCCATCAGACACTGATGCCTGTCTGTGACTGTCAATCAAACACCTTAATAAAGCGTTGAGTGTCGCACTAAAGTGGAGGAGAGTCTTTATTCCTCTCGGGTTTGGTGAGTTCTGCTCCATCTTTACGGGCCGGTTCTCCCAACTGTTCTTCCATGGACTGTTTCCATCGTCCTCTGTCACAAAAACCAACTGCATGTCCTCTATCACCAAATCCACAAACCTCCTCTTTGCTCCTCCCCTTCTCCTGCCTACAGCTCCGTCTCCAGCATCCTTCTACCAGTAGATCCACTATCCCTCATCTTCACGGGTCAGAACCATCTCAATCTGTCCTCTCTGACTTTGTCTCCAGGACGTCTAACCTGTACTGTCCCTCTGATGTCTCCTTTCTAATCCTGTCCTTCCTCATCACTCCCAGAGAACATCTGAACATCTTCAGCTCAGCCTCCTGTCTTCTGCTCAGAACCACCGTCTCTGAACCATCCAGCAGACTTGCTCTTCTGTCACAGATAACTCCTCACATTCTTCCCAACCAACTCCAGCCCTTCATTGCTTTTTTTCCAGAGGTTGTTTTTTGGGGGTTTTTTGCATCTTGGAACCACAGAATTACAGAAACGGGAGGACGCTCTTTGATGCCGAAATAATAATGGATTTGTATTATTTATTTTGATAAAGATGGCCCACCTCTATCCTGCTACGTTTAATTTGTTGCATTAAAATGCGCTCAAGCGTAATAAAGTCAGTATTTCTGTCCTGAGATCATTTTTTAACTGAAACCCAGTTTAATAGTTAACATCAGTAGTTTCTTTATTTGAACAATCACAAACATTCATCTGAACATAGTTACCTTTATGTCCAAATGAGTTGAACTATTTAGCATAAAAGGCAAAAGCGCTGCAGTTGAAACATCAGAGGCGGGCAGTGACATCATCTCATCACACTTCTAGAGGACGCCAAGGGCAGAATCACCAAAGTACTGGTTGAAGACCTCCGGGTGGGCCTGGTGGAACTGTCTGAGGAGCTGCTTCCTCTTCTTGCTGGAAACGCTGGAGTCCAGGTGGATGTTGCTCAGCAGAGCCCGCAGCTCCTGGTTGGTGGTGGTCTTTGTGGAAGACGTCTTGCTGGAGGCGTGCTGACAGAACGTAGACCCTGAAGGACAGGAGGAGACGACGTGATGTCATCAGGGAGGAGAAGAAAACGCGCGCAAACCGAAGGAACGCCAGTAAAATGAGAAAACGGGAATCGGACTCTTGGTCCCTGATCAGGATTCCACTTTTGCCGCTCTCAGCTTCCGTAGGAAAAACACGACAGCGTCCCGGAGGACGAGGTCTTGTGATTTCTGTCAATTTGTAATCAAACTGATGAGCCTTTGAAGGATCATGTGACTCTAGAAAAATGTAAAATATTTATTTAATCAACATTTTATATCGAGGAAAATCAAGGAATGTGGAAGTTATTCACGCAATATTGTATTTATTCCACCGCAGCGACGCAGCTCATGTCCCGGTTTGTTAGTAGACTCAGGTTTCATAGATGGAGGTATCGTTTAAAACTGGAAATGTGCAGTTTTTTCCTTAAATTAAAAGATCAGACAAAGTTTAATGAGTTTTAAGCAAGTGAAGAGATCGAGATAAAATATATGAAGGACCTATAAAGATGGAGAGAAGATAGACAGATAGAGATATAGGAAGATAGTAATATAGAGACAGGATTAAGATATAGATAGGATGGACAGAGAGTCAGTTAAGTGAGACAGATAGAGCTAAGATAGATAGAGATAACAGACATATATAGAGATGTGATAGATAGAGATAGATAGAAAGTGATGTAGAGATAAGAGAAATGTATAGAGATATAAAGATCAGACACAGATAGGAAGATAGATAAGATGGATAGAGATAATAGACATATATAGAGATGTGATAGATAGAGATATAAAGATCAGACACAGACAGGAAGATAGATAAGATGGATAGAGATAATAGACATATATAGAGATATGATAAATAGAGATATAAAGATCAGACACAGATAGGTATGAAGATCAGATAGATAAATAGAGATATAGGAAGATAGTATAGAGATAGAGAAATAACAAGATGGACTGGGTGAGTTAAGTCAGACAAACAAAGCTATAGAGATAATAGACATATAGAGATAGAAAGGATAGACAGAGATATAGAGATACAAGATAGACAAATAGAGATAAGAGAACGATGTATAGATGGAGATATAAAGATCAGACAGAAAGAGAGATGCAGAGAGAGGGACGATAGACAAATAGAGATATTGGAAGATACTTATATAGAGATAAGAGACATATAGAGAGAGAAATTAGATAGATAAGATGGACAGAGTGAGTTAAGTGGGAAAGAGAACTATAGAGATGAGATAGAGATAATAGACATATATAGAGATAGCTAGATATTGATATAGAGATAAGAGAAAGAGGGAAAGAGAGAGATATGAAGATAAAACAGATAGATGATTTATTAATCCCCCACTGATGATATCGTGAGATATCAGCGAGAATAGAAGAGAAAGATATTCCTGAGAGTCATGAGGACCAGACCACAACCACACCCAGAAGGCTGAGAGGAGCCGAAGCGCCGGCGTGAAGTCGTAGTTTATTTACGAGCCGTTTGAGTCGAGGTGGATCAGAACTTACTGTGAGACACGACAAACTTTGTTTTTTTTAATGGATTCATGAACTATGTCAGAGCGTGACGCTGCAGCTACGGGTGGATGCCTCCTATCATCAGTCATTTACCCGTCACGTCGGGGGGCGTCTCCTGCGCGAGGCTGGCCAGCTGTTCACTCACTCCTTTGTGCAGCGCCGCCGGGATCTGGAGCAGAGAGAATTAGGTCTGGATGGCAGAAATGTTTCAAACCCCCCCCCCCAACGCTCTAAAACCCTTCCATAAAAGTCTGACACAATGTCCCATGTCTGTCCTGACACGCAATCTGATGACGCACCCACCGGTTACATCAGAAAACATCAAAGTTCTACAGAGGCTGGAGTGACGCAAACACGCCGCAATTTTAGAAAACACATGCAAATAGACAAATCACAAGAAAACATCTTCATCAGTTTGAGAACAAAGGAGCAGCAGCACAACTTAAGTGTTTCCAGAGGATACATAAAAGTGTTGCACGCATCTAAGCTAAACAAGAGTGTTTGTTGTTTGTTTTGACATTATGATCACATGATTCACTTTTGCTCCTTTTTCCAACAACAGTGACGGACAGTCGACTCCAGGAACGTAAGTCACAAACCGCAGCGTGATCGGATCTGTGCAACCGATCCTCTGGAAATACTTGCATTAGGTTGGGGTATTTGCGGCACATTTTCTTAATTTGTTGTATTGTGGCTTTGCAGCATTTTCCTCATGTGTTGCGTTATTTGCAAAACATTTTCCTTGTGTTGCGTTATTTGCAGAACGTTTTCCTCATGTAGTGTAATTTGCAACGTGTTTTCCTTATATGTTGAGTTATTTTCTACGCATTTACCCCATATTTTGGGTTATTTGCAGAGTGTTTTCCCCATGTGTTGCGTTATTTGCAGCGTGTTTTCCCCATGTGGTCCGTTATTTACAGCGTGTTTTCCTCATGTAGTGCGTTATTTGCAGAACTTTTTTCCTCATGTAGCGCGCTATTTTCAGCGTGGTTTCCTCATTTGGCGCGTTATTTGCGGAACGTTTTCCTCGTGTTGTGCTATTTGCAGAACATTTTCCACATGTGCCGCATTATTTGCGAGTGTTTTTTTTTTAAAGCTGCACATGGTTTTCAGACTGACAGTTGCGTTTGGTCTATTTGCATGGGTTTTCCTTCGTTGCAGCGTGTTTGCTACATAAACACAAACTGTTGTAAACACAAACGGGTCGGGGTAAAAGCCTGGGAGAGACTTTAGACATCTGGACCGACTGTTCTCTTACGTTCTGACGGACAACTTTTATAGTGGGGCCATTAAATTCAGCATCATCCTCATGAACTTTGACCTTTTAAAGGTAAAATCTGAAACCTTGTTTAATCAGCTACACTTTGATCTACAAGTTATAGTCGGTACCATTACTGTGTGTTCGTTTTTCCAACGATTCAAACATTCTGAATCTAGAACTTCTCGGTTTTACAGATGTTTTGTCAAACTGTCCTCAACACATCTGCTAAAATCACCGTTCATAAAGTCCTGGAAAAAACAAATCAGCGCCACAAATACTACGGCAGAAGGTCCGGTCTCACAGAGATGAAGAGTGAAAGAATAATCCAGAACCAACGTCCGTACCCGGATCATCCACCAAACATCCAGCGACACAAAGTTTCTCTTACAAAGGTCATAAAGAGGGAAATCAGAAAGGTGAGAGTTTGGGTTTGGCTCGTCCGAGGCCTGATAGTCGAGGTTAAACAAAGACCAAAGGGGAGGAGCTACTTGCCGACCTCATACCTTAAAGATGTCCTTAACGTTGCTGAGCATGAAGAACACCATGAGGTCCTCGTTGTCCTTTGAGAGACCCTTGTTATGGAGGATTGCCCGGGAAAAAGACCTCTTCACTGCCAGTCGGTTCTCCACCTACAGGATCAACAGTCACGCTGCAGGAACTAGAGAAGCAGTCCGAGAGCGGAGAAACCTCCGCCCAGGCTCAACAGAACCGGCGGTAGACCTCGGCCAGACCAGAATCAGTTACGTCACTTTATTTAGGACACGCTGACGCAGATCGGTCCATTAATGTTCCAAGTTATCGTCAGCTTCTAACTCTAGCAAAAAATCACAAAACTTTCGTCTCTCTTCATTCTCCTTCTCTTTCCACTTCTATGTCTCTGCTCAGCACACTGAGCCCACATCTACATTCTACCCCCACCACCCTGACCGAGGTTTTTACCTTCGTTGGCTTGTTTTTTTGCGAGACAGAAACAGAGTTGCGTGAAATGTTACCAAGAAGTAGGTTTTGGTCTATCCCAGAGATGTTGACATTTTAGTGATGTTACATCATGACATCATCACATGATGTCATAATAAGGTGTTTCTCAAAAATTGTGAGATGGAGCACTTTTTTTCCTTTTTTTTTGCCAATAAAAGTCTGATGATAAAATAATACGTGGCAGCTTTAATCAAAATGAAATTTCATAATAAATACCAGTTGGAGCCGTGACGCCACCTTGTGGTGAAATCTCACAATGGTTCCGAAAAAATGTTATTATGACATAATTTCTTGAGGTCTTTACGCAACATCAGCAAAATGTCATCATCTCTAGTACATACCCAAACCGACCTCTGGGTGAAATTTCATGCAAAGACTTTTTCAGATTGTTGCTAACAAACAAAAACAAACCCAGGTGGAAACATAACCTCCATGGCGGAGGTATGAAAAACCGAAACAGGAAGTACATATTCTCTCACCGCTCTAACTGAAGCGATGTTCCCATTTATTTTCCAGTAGTAGCGTCGGTCACCAGTTCTCACCTCCTTGTCCAGTCTGATTCCGTGCGGGTCGGCGGCGAGGGCCATGAAGGCGAGCAGCCGGCGGAGCTCCTCCCTGCCGGCGGGAGGAAGCAGCTTCAGACAAAGCTGCAGAGCCTCCAGAGCCTTGGACAGTTTAGCGTTCACTGCAGAGACGACAGCGACACAACGGGAAACGTGAAGCTGCTTCTCCGGGTTCCAACTGCAGACGTTTGCTTTAGACCCATTTGCCCCCAGAATCCTAGAACCCGCTTCTACTGAAACCATAAAAGTTCCTTTAACCTCTCGGCCATGTTGCTACAAAGGAGTCTGCAAAGCCTGGGTTGCGACCCAATGGTGGGTCAGACGAGATTTTATTTGGGTCGCTGATTAAAATAATTTGGATTGTTTCTGACTATTATTGTAGATTTATAACTGCAGTACACCTTTCAGCCACACGAGGGAGCACTATTCTAGACCCGCTACACGTGGGGTTCTGAAAATCATAGCTCCACACCAGGTGGGAGGCCAGGTAGTTGGTGCCTTGCTCAGAGGCATGTTGGAACAGATTGATTGCTATATTGGATACACGTGGACTGGAACACAGTCCAAAATATCAGGTCCAGTTCCCCAACAAGTTCGTTCTAGGACAGAATAATTTCAAACCAATGACCTCTGCTTTAAACTGCTCCCATTTACATTCTGACTTTTAAATTCACTGTGAATTTTATTGTAATTTTTATTGTAGTTTGTGGAAGGGCTTTACTGTCATACCAGAAAATAAAAATAAAAACTTATAATGTGATAAGTTTCATGTTTTTACATGATAATCTTCAAATTGTTGCGTGAAAATTGTTTGTTTTTCTAACGTGACAATTTTCGCGTTTTTAACGTGACAATTTTCGCGTTTTTTCGTCATAATTCTCACATTATAACGTTATAATTCAATTTTTTTTTTTTCTGGCATGACAGCAAAGCGTCTTTCCGGAGTAATTTAATCGCATTTTATACTTCTAATTTTTCTTTTTTGTACTTTTATCTGTTTTTTGTTTTACGTAAATCATTTTTGAATGAGCTCAGAATGTACTTAATAAATAAAGTAGCTGGCTTGTAATGAGGGGACGGCGTTGGCTCTCACCCAGCAGGTCGGTGATGGCGCCGTAGATGTCCGTCATGTGCCGCGGCATCAGCGGCGTCCTGTCGGCGTGGCCGTAGTGTTTGACCAGCGTCCCGTACAGCTGCAGCTTACAGCGGTCCAAAACGCTCTGGGAGAGGTGAGGCGGCTCGTCCCGGGTCGTCTCTGGTTAACGATTAACGATTAAATGACTTTTAGGTAGTTTACTGATTAAGTTGTAAACACCTTAAAAATTCATACATATAAAAGAGTTCTGACGCCTGCCAAATAGTGAGCACACTTGTCTGCACTGCTGACCTGACATTGCCAAATAGTGACCCACATCGATATAGTGAGAGATTTGTTAAAAACTGTTTTTAACTAATGACTTAAAATGTATTTATAACCTAATTTATAAACTCATTTTTAACCAATTTATAAAGGTCATCTTATAGTTTAGTAAACCAAAATAAGTGTCTGAACTTTTGCCCCTGATGACATCATTAGAACCACGTGAGTCTCCACATACCCCTTTTCCACCAAAAATAACCTGGTGCTAGTTCGGAGCTGGTGCCAGTGCTTAGTTGGTTCAACTCTTGTACCTCCTAAGAACCTGTTTGCTATTCCAATGGCAAGGAGCCGAGTCAGTGCCACGCCATTACGTCCCCATGTAACGTCATCGGTTCTTGGCTCTAGACCAGCAAAGAATTGGTGCTTGTCTGGCACCAGTTTTCAGAGCCTTGATCGGGCGCTTAGGCTGTCGCAAAGCAAAGAGCTGGTGCTAAGTCAGGCTCTGGCTCCGAACTAGCCCTGGAACCAGCTTGGTCGAAAAGGACTAACAGTGTAACGGTCAACGTTCAAGCAGTGAAACAGTCCAGGTTCACGTTCATGTAAACGCCCACACCTCCAGCGGGCGTTACATGAAGCTCCGCCCACACCTCCAGCGGGCGTTTCATGAAGCTCCGCCCACACCTCCAGCGGGCGTTTCATGAAGCTCCGCCCACACCTCCAGTGGGCTGTGATTTACAAAGGGAAATCTGCGTAGGACGTTTTATAAATCAGGACATGTTTTTTGCCGTACGCCACATTCTGACGTGAAATCCGACGCACGGTTCTGTAAATGAGGCCTACGGTTCTGATACCGGTACCATTACTTGCCTCCATCCTGTGAGCCGCTGCCCGCCGGTTCCTGGTCACAGCTGTCCTGGTCCTGCAGGAAACAGTGGGACAGCTCTCTGCTCAGCGCCACCACCGGCTGATCCGGGAGGAAGCCCAGACAATCCAGAGCAGCACAGAGCCACTCCTCCTCCTGAGGAGCAACGCAGGGGGAAATGAAAAAGGAGACAATCCTCCACTTCAAACTAATTATACAGAATCTTTAAATATATAGTCGAGTATTGAGGAAGAACTTAAACCGTTAAATCTGTATTTCTTATAGAAAAATGTGACTGAACCTGTTTATGATGGGACAGCATGTGTACACTAAAGAGTAAGGGGCCAAGGATAGAGCCCTGAGGGACACCTCTGGTCAAAAAGGTAAGAGGAGGAGGTTTAACGAATACTATTGAGAAAGACATTTAAACATATTAACATTTTATAACCTAAGGGGAGTTACTAAACAGGATTATGTCACTTTTATACATACATATATACACATATATATAGACACGTATATATACACAAATATATATATATATATATATATATATATATATTTGTGTATATATATATATATGTGTATATATATATATATATATATATATATATATATATAGTCTCAGGACGTATCCTCCAAACGGCAGATACGATAAATAAACGTCGGGCAGATACGATAAATAAACGTCGGGCAGATACGATAAATAAACGTCGGGCAGATACGATAAATAAATGTCGGGCAGATACGATAAATAAACGTCGGGCGGCCCTACACACTGAGAGTCCCTGAAGGCCTCCAGGATCCGGCGGTCCAGATGGTTGCTGCTATAGATCAGATCCGGGTTCCCGCGGGTCGGCAGGTCCTGCCGAGGAGGGGGGGACGGAGTACGGCCGCACTGAATGAGCCCCTCCAGCACGGGGAGCTCCACCAGCTTCAACAGCCTGAGGAGCGTCTGCTCCTGCCACACCTCCTCCACCACTGAGGAGCAGAGACAAATAAACAGAAGTTATAATCCAGACGACGCAAAGAAAGTTTTTGTATATTTTATACTTCTGATGTATAATGCCTCATGTTTGAGATGGTTTTCTTTTGAAACATAACAACGTGCCTGAGAGTAACAAATAAAGCAATGACTCGTTTAGTCACATCCTAGAGGTGATGACACTCTTCGGGACGTTACTTGTGTCGCATAATTTAAAAATAAATTTGAATAAAATAATAAATTAAACTTGTAAATGATCCATGAAGTAGTTTTTTCAGTTAAGTCCGGAAAAAAACTTTCTTATAAGTGAGTACTAGTGAGTACTAGTGAGCACAACAGACTGAAACGTCCACAGGGGGACGATGTCTTACCTGACGGAGATAAAGCCGGGTCATTGTGGACTCTGCTGGGACTCAGACTCAGGCTGGACTCGGACTCCAGTGACGGGCCGGTACTGGTCGGAACTTCCAGATGGTTGGCTTTTCTGGACGTCTCAGTAGATATGAGAGGAGTGGACATCTGGACATGGGAGTCCCTGTGAGAAAGGAGGTGCTCTTATTCATTTAGCAGCACCGGAAGGGCTTTTATTTTGAAGGGGTTAAGCTAAGCTACGCCTATTGGGGTGGAGTCGGATGCTCAGTTCCAAGAGTTCCTTTGATCTTTCTTTGGGGTGGAGCTTGGTGCTCGGTTTCAAGAGTCCCTTCGATTCAGTTGATGTTCCTTTGAGGGTGGAGCCGGGGGCTCAGCGGGCTGAACAGAGACGCTGAAGTGGAAGGCTCAAGAGGCGAGCGCCTAGAAAGTATTTGAGTGATACTCAGACAGTTTGTTGGAGTTGTAAGTAGATTTAGAGGCTGGCAATAACCTCAGACATTAATGGAGGAATCAGCAGGACGTTTTCCTAAACATACGTTACTGTTGTGTCGTTGTGGAGGTTTTGGTTCTCTGAGTGTTTCTAGTAACAAAGATGTGACTGATAAACCGGCGCTGCCGGAGCAGACCCTACCTGGGTGCTATGAGAACTGAATGAACGTGAGGATTTCATACCTGTCTGAAGCGGCGCCGAAGAAGAGCCTCTGGATCCCGTTCTCCAGGACACCTCGTTCCAAATCGTCAACGGAGGGAGTGCAAACACCGACAAACCTGTGTGTCAAAATAAAGACGGTAGTTTCAAACAACTGGAATCACTTCCTGGTCTTGAAGATGCTTCACTTTTGTGGGAGTTCTCAAACTCCAGAGCGTTTGGGCTTCGGACCTGCATCAGGGAGTCAAGACAAATCTCACGGAAAAGTCGGACCTTAAAAATCTGAATATTCCACCTGCATAAAAGGGGAGGGGCCTAGAGAGGACATAGACCCCGAACCATCAGAATACAGAAGTACCATATTTAATGGTACTCTGTATAAAAAAGAGGGGGTTACAGGTAACAAAGAAGTATTTACAAAAACAGAGAGTTTTTATAAAAAGGTAATCTTGTGTAAGCTTTCTCTGTCGGTCTGTTTCCTCACAGAGGATGGGATGGGTTCGATGCCCCACACCTGTGGAGCGGCTGAGTGGGAGTTTTTGTGGAGAGAAATGCTGACTCAGGAGAGAAATGCTGTTTTTTTGTTTTGTTTTATCTCACCTGTAGAGAGCGCTCTTGCTGTCCTGAAATACATCCTGCTTCCGGTCTTTGCCAATCACTTTGGTTCCCACAGCCTCGAACACGTGACAGTCCAACAGGGCCTGGCACACGCACACCACCTTGTCCCGGGTCACCTGGCCACCCGACACTTGAAGAAAAACATAAAAGCATAAACCGACCATCGAATCGATCTGGACTTCAATCCAATTAGATGAAACACAGGAAAATTAAATAAACATATGAATTAATTCACAGACTAAGAAAACGCGCTGTAAATACCACGACACATGAAGAAAACACGCTGCAAATACAGCGACAAATGAAGAAAACGCACTGCAAACGCCACAACAGATTAAGAAAAACTCGGTGAAAATACTACAACACATGTAGAAAACACGCTGCAAATATAAAAAACACGTTACGTGTACGAGCTGAAAATACCTAAATACATTAAGAAAACACGCTGCAAATACCACGACAGTAAGCGTACAAGCTGAAAATACCACTACACATTAAGAAAACATGCTGCAAATACTACAGCACGTTAAGAAAACAGGCTGCATATACCAAACCACAACAGAAGTGTAGCAGTGATGCTAACATCCAGCCACGCTTGTTTTTGGCGTGTTTTAATGTGTGTTGTGGTATTTGTGGCGTGTTTTCCAAATGCCTCACATGTGATGACATATCAATGAAGACCTTTTCATAATTTGCTTGTTTGTTGGTCTACTTGCGTGTGTTTTCTTATTTTGCGGCGTGTTTGCCCGTGTAGGTCATCGTAGTTAAAACCCACAGAAGCAGAGGAGGAGGAGGAGGAGGAGGAAGAAGGGACCAATTGGACTGATTGATGCGTCGAGAGAACTGGAAACTAAGAAACGTTCCTATGGTTCTGACTCTGTTTCTGTGTTAAAGATAGAAGAAGGACGTCTTCTGGGTTCATAGATGAAGAGAGAGAAGGATGAGATGAATGGTGATGATGAGGAGATTCACGATGAAGCACACAAACCCTCAAAGCCTTTGCTGCTCCTGATGTGTTCTGCCACCACATCCACGGCCTCCGACCCCAGGAAACAGTCGGCGTGAGACTTGAGGTGAACCCGCCGCCGCTTCACGGTCACAGAGGACCGGAGGTGGGAGATGAGGCCGCTCCACATGGAGGAGGTCTGGACCGGTTTACTGGACGCTCCATGTGCTGAGATGGAGTCAGAGGGAGGAGTCAGAGGCACAAACCGCAGAGGAAGAGGAGGAGAAGTTGATGAAGGACAGAATATACCGCAAAGAGGTGTTTCATAAAGTTAAAAAACACAAAAGCCTTTTGTTTTTAATAGAAATCTGGATGTCTTACTTTTTCTCGTTTTTTTAATTATTAATCTAGGATGGAGGTTCAGATTCTTAAAATCAAGTCTAGGAACTAAAATCCTCATTTTAAGGTAAATCCACCTGATATAACTTTAAATTGTTTGTAATTAGCAAGGAATTGTGCATTTGTGTCTACATTTAAAGGCTCATTACGGGTTTTTTTCCCCAGCGGACTGGATTTGTGTGTTCAACATTTTTTTTTTACAACATTAGCAGATTTTTTTAATTTATTTTTTTATGTTGAAAATTTGATTTGATTTTAAGAATATTTGGCTGTTTTTGCAGTGCAAGAAGAAGAAGGACGGTCAGTGGAGGAATGTGACGGACGCGCTATAGAAAGACAAACAAACAGAAGACAAGCTGCAGGAGGCGCGTGCCTCAACAACATCATCATCATCATCATCATCATCATACCTCCTGGCGGACGGACGCACAGTTTCTCCGCAAGCTTCAGCGCCGCCGCTCTTTCTCTGATGGAGGCCATGAGATGCAGAAGCAACAGGGTGAAGCCCAACAGGCGGTTCGACGAGCAGGAGGAAGCAATCAGCGACACGAACCACGTCCAAAACAGAGGAGCCTCAGAGTGTCTGCAGTTTTATACGACGGCCACCAGATGGCGCCAAACATTCATTCATTTATTTGTGACTTTGTTGGGTAATAATGTTTTTTGTGTTTTTTTTTTTTTTTTGTCCCTGCAGCGTTTTAAGGCAAATATTAAGCACTGTAAAAAGGGAATTGTTCAAAAATCTCATCCACTGGTGACAATTAATGTTTTACTTAAATTAATAGGTATTCAACAATACTTAAAAAAATAAGTATTGTTGAATACCAGTATGAGTTCAGTAAAATTCTAAATGTGGAAATACTTCAAATTTCTTTCAAAACGAAGTATTTCCAACTGAAATGTAATAATCAGTAATACTTAATTTAATTATGGGTTTACCAGTGAAAATGTTTTATTTTTACAGTGTAATATCATTTTAAGCTTCTTCCTGTTCCCTCATTTCCTTTGGGATGAGTTTTGTGTTGCACTTTCTGTTTTAGTGAAATTTGCAATGGAAAATATGCATAAGTTTGTGAAATAAATGAAATTAAATATATGAGGTTTTGAAATGTCACACATTTGGACAATGCATTACTCACCATTTACTTTGTCTTTAAACTTACAAAGGCGAACAGAACACAACATCTTCAAGCCAATAAACTCAGCAACTATTTGATTTTATAATATTATATTTACAATAATATTTGAAAATAAAACATGTTTTATAATAAAAAATTAGGTTCATTGTTTGACTTTACTTTGTTTGCAACACCAAAAATTCACATTAAAAAAAATATCTAAATATCATTGTAAACAGTCAATAAAGTCTTTGTTGTTCTATGGAATGCATACAGCATGAAATACATTAAGATTACTTGTTCCCTGGTGGAGTACTTGTTCCCTGGTGGATTACCTGTTCCCTGGTGGATTACCTGTTCCCTACATGCTGAATGGAATAAAATTCATTATTTATTTCAACCAAATACCACACCCAGTTTGTGTATCTTGAGGTTTAGTGCCAGTCATATACTCAACAATCTGATTGCTTAATGTGTGAACATGTATTTATGTAAATGATTTATTATTTTAAATCATTTCATGGTTTCATTTTTCAGCTTGTATACATCAGGGGAAGGAAACAGAATCTCACTGGTGATTCAGTGGTCTCAAAAACTCTCGCATGTAATGATACTTTTGATGATCTAGGGTTAATATAACAATAATTCTTCACCTTCATCTTTTTCAGATTATCATGTCATAGTTTATTAATCTTTTTTTGGCTTTCCATTAGTTCTCTCATTTTACCAATATCATTTTTATTGATCAGATAACGTATTTTCTTCCTGCATTATTATTTCGTTATAAGTCGGTAGTGTTTCCAGGAGCAGAGTGGCGCAGCGGAAGCGTGCTGGGCCCATAACCCAGAGGTCGATGGATCGAAACCATCCTCTGCTAATTCTTTATTTCTGTCGGCTTTAGCTCAGTGAAAGGAAGCCTGTTCATGTGTAAGTTAGTCTACATATAATATATATACGTACTTTTATTTATATATTAATTGTAACGTGCAAAATAAAAAAAGGATAAAATAGTAAAATGCCCATGCCTAGGATAGAGTTTCCCGATGATGCAAAGACTTTGTAATAATAATAATAATAATAATAATAGTAATAATAATAATTGCTATTATTATTTAATATTTTTATTTACAGAGAACTTTTCATTAGCATTCAAAGACGCTTTTCCGTCACAGAAGAAAAAAAACCCCAAAATGTTAAAACAGGAAGAATATCAGGAGCTTAATGCGAGATAAATGTTATATAATAGTTCAGAATATTAAAGACTGAGTTAAACTCGACGATCCGCGATGCGTGTTTTAATTCTTCTTTTAATTTAATTCTTCTAAGAGCGTAAATGTCAGTCATTGTTATTGTCAGGCTGTAGTAGCCACAGCGTGTCAGCAGGTGTCAGTGTCGCTACATGAGGCGGCTCATCTGCCTCCGGGAACTCTCGCGTGAGCAAGTCAGATAACGAGTCTCGCGAGCTTTATAATTATATTATAATAATAATACATTTCATTTATAATGTTGTACCAAAGTGTTGTTTATGTAGCGTTGCAGAAACGATTGAAATACATTTTTGGTGTAAAATGAGCCTGTAGTATTTCATTCTCCGCCTTGATAAACTAACTCAATATTTTAATAATTTATGATTTTTAAATAGGAAGTTTCACTTACAGGACCGTTTTTTCCACTCATTGGTGGAAACCGGATTTGAGTTTTTTTTTAAAGAAGCATAAAATATAAATTCAAATCAACTTGTGCGATATTGCGTACGTATTTTCCCAGCCTCAGATGTAATGGAACGCAGCACATGACGCATCAACGTCTTCTTTGCGTTAATTACGTCATCATTTTTTGTTACTTTGAGGCGCGAGGGCGCTGTGGAGCCAACCTACGGTAATGAAACGTTAGCTCAGCCATTTTATCAGATTACTCTTACACCAGATGAAATATACAATGTTACAAAAGGTTTAACACTTATCAATACAAACATATTAAAAGTATCTTAAAATGAAGGGATAAAATAGCTGTATTGTTAGTTAATGCTAACCAATTTTATGCTAGCTAACGTTTCACTGGATATTAGCCTTTTAGCCTGTTGGCTAACTTTGGTTTTCGATTAATGTTCAGTCTCCTTTTAATATTCGTCTGTAAACTGGAATTTTATGTAGTTTTTTTTATTTTTACTGCTCACACAATTTTACATTCACATTTCACATTTAAAATTATATTATTAAGGTGGTTAATTTTTTTCTAACTGCTAACTCAGACTCTACAGTAACAAAAAAAAAAATCTAAAGTTGGACAGGTAAGATGTTTTCTTATAATTAAGATTTTGTTCTGCTTGTTTAGAAAGTGTGTAAAAACAGAACAAACAAACCAAAAAAAACAACCCAGAAAGGTTGAACTAAACAGGCATTGAAATAAAATTCAGTTTTATTTAACTGCTTGATTAAATTGGAGAGCAGTTTATGGCAAAGATCAGATATACAGCAGGAAACCATCAGATTGAGGTTGGTGTTAGGTTTCTGTCCCATTGTTCTCTGTCCATATCATTTTTACTATTCAGTTTTACTATCCCCTCAGGGAGGGAATTACTGAGGAGAGCTTTATCTCCAAAGGTTTTCAGGGCCATCATTTCTCATTAGTCTGATTTAGTCCTAATTTCGGTGAATATGAATCATTTATCCTGCAGATATCAGATTTTACTGCAATCTTTTATATTTTATTCACATGGGGTAGCTTTTTCGCATACCTTCACATATAATTTGGATCTATCATCATATTTAGTTGTATAACTTTTCTTTTTTTTTTACATCACACCTATGTCAGCCTTAGTGTGTGGTCTGGTTTAATTTTCGGTTAAATGTTGAAAGTCATGCTCTTAATATATGGAAAGAGGTAGTAAAAGGTCACATGATCTTTAGTAGTGATACAGTTACTTGTGTAATAAAAGTAGACATTTTGACTCATCCTCTATACTCAAGTAAAATGAAAATATAACGGCTATAAATCCATCAAAGATATAAAAGGAAAAATTGGCTTTGGTTAAAATCCCATGTACCTCATACCACGTTAATATGGTATCAGTATCAAGTAATCTTTATTTTTGTACATAATCGAACAAGAAAATGTTCTACAATGTACAACATCCTGAAAGTACTGCCTAGTCAAAACTCCTATTGAAGATATCTGCTTTGACAAATTGCAACTCCAGTTTCACATATCAACATTTGATCCTGACAAGTCATCATTCTAATTCAACATATAAACATAGTTCTTTTGATGACTTAAATTAATTTTTGACAAGTCGTAATAAAATTAAAGATATCTTTAACTGGAGTTATTACTTGTCCAAAATGACATTTTAGATATTTGCAGTAGAGTGTAGTCCCGTTGAAGTTACGTTGCGGATATCTGGAATAAAAGTTCTTTGTAGTCACAACTTTAATTACGACTATTCAAAATGACGTTCTTGCTGTCTATAATATTAATTCTGGACAGTCCGGCGGAGTGAATAGACGTTTAAAGGGCTTTTAATACTCCTTTACTATTTTTGCCGATCTGGTTGGTTGGGATGGAGCAGCATTAGTAAAACGATTCTGTATTAGTGTATTAGCAAATGTCCCAAAACTCAGGTCATACAGACTCCTGTGGTCCTTTAATGCTGTAGGTGTTTTTCACAGAAGACATTTGGACTTGTCATACGAGAAACAGCGAAGGGTCAACATTAAACCCATATCCGTTGTGATTAAATGTCCAAATAGGCCTTAACAGTGAGTGAGGCTGAAAGAACAGCGCCAGTACCATGAAACTGAAGCAGGAAACTCAATGTCTTCTAGAAAATAAGGCCTATTAAAGTACTGTTTACACTGGTATTACAGTTAGTGTATCGCTGTTAGCTATACTTTGATTACTTGTATTACAATCTCAGGGCTTAACTTTCTCTTTCCCGGCGCATTACAGGAGATTAACCGACATAACTCACCCTAATGTAACGCAGGCATCAAGTTGCCTGATAGAAATGTTCCTGTTGGGTGGAGGGCACTTCTTTTAATTTGCCTTCTTCATGGCTTTGCGATGGTGCTTAATACCTGCTGAAGTGAATCACAGGAGAAGCAAATAAAGAAACTGTGATGCCCTCCCTCATGGAATACACATTCACATTGTGTACATAAAGACACTATTACTTCGACACACTAACACACACCTCCTCCTTCCTTCAGCCTGGGGTCACACTGTCATTTAATGATAGTAGCCAATTCTAGCAGGGATCATTTAATCCTCCAACATGATTGATACCCGTGTGGGTTAAATGGGAAAAAAAAGGTCCATTCTATCAAACGATCAGTGGCTAGTGGAGACCTCCCGCTTAAATAGTCAGGCCCTCCCTTAGGTGTGTGTTTGCGTTTATGCAGCATCGGTGTCACTCACTTTCCTGCCTACGCTGACGGGGACAGAGACATGACCGTCCACAGGTCAAATTAAATAACCTAGATAATTTAAAAAGCATTGACAGAACAATTTGTCCATTCGGTGTTATGGCTCTGACCCCTATTAGTGTCAATGGGCTGGTTCATTTTGAACCCGGATGGCTTATGGAGGTGTTATCTTCTCACTGCGCGGGAAGTGGTGTAAAACAGAGGAAGGGAAAAAAACACAACGGTCATTTCAAAGCCATTAGGTGAGAGTGTAGTGATTGAGAAACATTACAGGGCTCTAATGTGCCAGCCTATTATTTCTAATAAAAACCATTTAGCAGTAAAATCGCAGATGAGGCATAATTAGAAGCTTATAAGTGACAGAGCAGAGTGTTGCTGCTTTAATTAACCAGGCAATTCTATTAACCTTTTTTTCAACAGAATGTTTTTGCTCTTGATTAACAGGCAGTGGTGGGACCTTGACCCGCCCCTGAAACAGCTCCATGGATCTCAGCACAGACGCCGCGCCTCTCTCTACTCGCACTGCTGTACGTTACTACGTGTGACTGAAGGAGACGAGGCAGAGGACACTCACTGTCTGACCTGTTTACTTATTTATTTACAGCGTTAAATCAAGCTTTTCTCACATCATTAATTACCTAGGAGTGAACGTATCACATCATGGAATAACCACAAAAATACTCGGTTGATTAAAAGTTTTGTTTAAGGTCCGGTGTGTAGAATTTAGGGGACGATTAGAGGTATATGTTTGAATAAATGGAATGTAATACTCATACCTACGTTTCTTTGTCTATTACTTAGATATCTGTAAAAATATATTTCTTAATGTTTGTTTGGTAAAAGCCCGTTTCATCTCCTTTATCTCCAGAGAGCGGGTCTTTATAGAGGCGGTCATGTTTGTAGACGTCTAGAGAAGGATTTTGCGTCTTTGGTTTTTACTGTGTTTTGACAAATGGAGATGACACTTATATTTTGTTGTTCGCTTTCTCATTACAACAAGATAACATGAGAAAACGGCCATCAATAAATATTTTCTACTGTGGCCGTTTTCTGCTCCTGTCCTCTTTCTCATTATCAGCTGGAAGAAATGACTTAAAACTACATCCTCCGTGTGTAGCCTCCTTTTTGTGTCTTAATATTTCTAAAGAGAGTTTTTATTTGAGCGTTTGATGCTTTGTGTTGTGTTGTGTCCTGCAGCAGGAGCCGTCTCCGTCCGCTGCTGGATGCCAGAGGGAAAGCAGCGGCACCATCTTACTGCAGTTGATGGAGTTTAAGTCCCGTCTGCTGGAAGCCGTAGAGGAGCTGCACATCCGCAGGGTATAGTAGAAAGGATGACGATCACCGTCAGTCTGTGGCTTTTTGTATCGATCCTTTCTTCTGAAACTCGTGTCCTGTAATTCTAACGGCTCAAACCCAAAGCCCGGTTCTGAGATTTCTATCTGAGTGGAGGATCGACGTGTCTGTTTTTTTTGTTTTTTTTTCCATTCATGTTTGTTTTTGACATCTGAACATGAAGCAGTGGTTACATGGTGGGTAAAAAGGGGCCTTGTGCGGATGCAGATATCAGTTTCTGCTCCGCTACGAGTCAGGGGTGGAACAAAACCCGCATCATTTCCACAGACTACTGGGCCAGAATAAAGAATCCAGGCCCGCGTTGAAATGCCGTATGAAAGGAGCTGGATGACAGATGTATTATAGATAATAACCGTTGTACTAATAGAAAAACCACAACTAGTCCCCTCTCTCTACTAAAAGAACAAACAAATTAATTACTACCATAACTAATAGTAACATTGATGATGATGATATGAATATAAATGTATATAATATGAATTTTCTTTATCCTCGCTGTAGATTCATTTAATCTTTGTTTCACATATTTGAGTTCAAGTCAATCCGTCATATAATTGTAATATTGAATCTTATGGAGAATTTTAGACTTAAAGTTGACGCGTAGTGATGAGTTGAAAGAATTCCACTTCTCGTCTTTGTCACATCACTGTTTGCTGAGCGGAGCGGGAAAACTCCGACGGCGCTCGGTTTTAAACGTAGTATAATTCCTGATTTCAGGCTTTTGTTGTAGTACATCCTTTGAACAACCAACAGCCCCTATTGACCATGCGCACGGTTCAATGTGATGCATTTGACATCTAGATGAGGGTCGCATAAACCATTTGGCCCCATGACCTATAAGTAGCACGGACATTTGTTTGTAAAGATAACTAAATTATACTATACTATTATTATTATCTGCTCCGCCCTCAAGCGAGTGATTTCGACATGGCAACACGCGGCGAGTGTGATCAAAGGTTAAGGGAGCAAAAATGGGATGTTATTTCTTGCCATTTAGTTTTTATTGTTATGGCCGTGTTGGCTGGAACACAAACATGAGATGCTCTGGCCGCCTGCTCATCCTCAGGCGCTTCTGTCATCAACGCGGCCGTCTAGTAGTCGCTCACGGTGTGGCGAGGTCAAGAAGCGAGGGGATGTCATGATGCTGCTTGACATTCCTCTGCAGGTCAAATTACAGCGCGTTCCCCTTCCTCTTAGTAATACGGTGCTTCTCCATGCTTTAGAATACTGGTGAGCTACGTTTGTAAAGAGAAGAGAAGAGAAAGTTTATGACACCTTTGTAGGCGACATAAACAGGAAATCATGAGGATAAATCAAGTCATACATCTTTTAATTAAACTATTCGTTTAGCTGTAGCTCAGTAGGAAGAGTGGTCCTCTCCCAATCAGAAGGTTGGGGGTTGGAACCCTGCCTTGATGATACATGCCTTAGGGACATTGAGCAAAACCCTGAAACCCAACTCCCTGTGTGCTTCACAGGCTCCGCCCACTGCTCCTCACGTTATTGTTATATTATTATTTTTATAAATAAGTACATTTTATAAATCCCCTTTTCATGTCGATATATTCATTAATGCCCAGTAAAATAATCCACGAGAGCAAATGTAAGCAATCTAAACCTTTTATTTTAGGCAACGTTGCAAATAATTCCCATGAAAATCAAAACTGATTTGTACATTTTTAAGTTGGTGTTACAAGTATTCCAAACTTTTCTCCAAAAACAGAAAATGCATCTCCTTTTAATGTTTTTAGGATGTATGAGTGAACAATAAATTATATATAATAGGCCTTATAATTTAATAAATCCCTAGATTTATGAAGCCTTTCCGTGTGTTGTTTCCATTTGTGACCCATCAGAACCGCTAAGAAATCCAGTTTTAATTCAATATTTTTGTCCATTTCTTTATGATTTCTAATCTCTAAATGTAAATGTTGTTTTAATGTTCAACATTCAAACGCTGTTTTGATGATTTCCAGCTCCTTTTCAACTGCAGCCCGACGTTATTATCCAGTAAAAAAGTAAAAACATCTCATATTCCCTGATCAAAATGTAAAGTCTAAGGTTTGAGTTCCCACTGCTCAGCAGTTTCCTGTTCTGATTTACACCAATGACCAGCTCTCCTAGAGCCTTCCGGTATCTTTTTACTTATAACACACACACGCACACACACACACACACACACACACACACACCAAAACACACACACCAAAACACACACACCAACACAATTATTCCTCAGTGGATAGATAACAGCATTAACTCCTGTGCACTCCTTGATTTTAAAAGTGCAACGCCTCGGTGACGGTAGCATAGTTTAATATGAACTTATGAACTTGTGAAATAAAGTCGGCGAGTGGAGCAGCTCCCACCAGCTCATAAAAATAAAAAAAAGTCCCGTGGATGCAGAGAGCAATTGACTTTTACCTTCCTCGTCCAGAGGAAGAGGGGAGGATAGGGACGGTTCTGGACAAATATCACCTCCCCTGTAATGTTCCTCTCTCCTGTGATGAATTAGAGCGCGGCGCAGTTCTGATCAACTCCAGAGAATCCTCTCCCCACAGAATGGATTTTCACTTTCTAGCCTACGTCCGAATGCGTTGTGTCGTTATTTCATTTAGCAGACATTTTATGATTATGAGATTATCAGAAAATCAGTTTCATGTGATTGGTCCCAGCCGGCGGGGCTGAGAATCCACGTTGGTGTGAACGATGCCGTTTCCTCTCTTCAGGACGCAGAGACCCGCTTTGAGGATCAGATCAGCAAACTGGTTCTGGAGAAGCAGGAGCTGGAGTGGGAGACGGTACGACCTCAGCGGGCCGAGCTTTCACGTTTTTAATTTGACGTCATGTCTCGTATTCTTATTCAGTAGACGTTAGGTTATTACAGAGAATAATTCACTTCCTGCCTGAAATCAGAGAGTCAGAATGAACTCTTTACAAAACATCAATGTACCAACAAATGTGAAATATAGATAAGTAAAAAAGGTTCAGAAATATACAACCGAGGTATATGTAATGTATACAATAAAATATAGAACCTTTACTTAAACTACCAATATGTGTGTATATGTATATATATATATATATGTGTGTATATATCTGTGTGTGTCTGTTTATATACATACATATATAAACATATATATGTATATATACAAACATATATATATGTATGTGTATGTATATATGTGTATATATATACATATATATATATATGTTTATATGTATGTATGAAAAGGAAGACATAGAAAAAGACCAAATTTGCCTCTTTGTAATTTTATCTCTTTTTTTCCTGAATTTTTTTGCACTAATTTTGGACAGTTTTTACATTTGATAGTTTAGGAGATCCACTAAAGTCCGATATGTAAAAACGTGTCAGAGTAATAAACTTTAGCTTTAGCCTACAACTTGTCAGGCAAAAACAAAAAAGGGAACATATGACTATTTGTTTAAGTATAAACAGTATGTTAATATGAAGCTTGGTTTGTTGTACATACGTAAATATACGAACGTGTATGAGAATGAGAAACACATGCATGAAAATATCTGATGTACAAATCTACTTTTATATCAGTAGGTGTTTTGTAGCCCCTTCTGTGTTTTGATGTCGTGCGCGTCCTGTCCGACAGGAATCTTTACAACATCAGACCGAAACGACGGCGAACCAGCAGGAGGAGACACTCATCAACGTTCGGAGGCAGGTACGTTCAGACGCTTGAGTTAAGAATCTCTGAAAGTCATTCATACTGGCGCTGAACCATCCAGAGAGAAGACTCGCACTGACACATGACATGAAGTTAGGGTGCTGTACTAGTTTACTACATCAAAGCAGTATCGACACCAATAGGATCATAAAAAAACGCCCCAAAGATTCGACTCAGTCCGGATCCTTTTTCTCACGTCTGCCACGTCTCCTCAAGTCAATCCAGCAAGTCTGTGTCCTTCACACAGAGACGTCAGAGTCATCATCATTTTTTCTGCTTTTACCTCGTAGCACTTTGAGATTTAATCCAAATGTAAAGTGCGATATAAATAAATTGTATTATTATTATTATTTGATTGGAAAATGTATCTTAGTTTTTGATTCAGTAGATAAATAATCTTGTCCAGCAGGTTTTACATGAGAAAATGAATCTTATTTTAATACGTTCTCTCTTTATTTTTTAAATATCAGCAACTCAGAACCAGTAACAAGGTCCAACTATGGTTTGCAGAATGTCCCATTAGAGATAAAACAAGATTCATTGTTTTTGTTATTTTTCCTTTCAAAAACTATGACATTCTATTCAACTTATTTTGTCTCATAATAAGTTTTTTTTCCCTCCTAATTATTAATGTTGGATGAAGGTATTAATTCTTAAAATCAATCAAGAGACTGAAATACTAATTTTAATTACATTTTCAAGTGAATCAATCTTAAGCAAATTACTTTTCTTTGCTTGTAATCAGCTAAACTTGGGTGGTGCGTCTGTAGCTCAGAGGGTGGAGCACTCCTCTCCCCATCAGAGGGTCAGCAGGTTGGTGGTTCCTGCCCAGCAGCCTACAGGCGGTATGGTCTTTGAGGAAGACCCTGAAACCCAATACATCCTCCGTGCCTGTAGACATTATTACTATTATTACTAAATTTGATTACATTATTTTTTCTGCAGCAAGAAGCTCTGGATTAAAAGTAGCTCAGCTATTTAAATGTTTGATGCTATGCTATCACCACACTGTTGTTGACAAGTTTATTAGTATACTGTATATTAATAACTATAGAGAACTCAGAGAGGGCAAACCTCCGCCAGGGCGCCACTGAACCCAAAGTAGACATTATTAATGTTGAATTTCATGGAAGTCGGTCCGTTGATTGATGGAGTATCGCTGAAATCCTCGCTATAGTTAAAAAAATGTAATAAAGACGTCACATCGTGAGGTCAGACGTAGTTTCGGTCGTCTTTAAGATGTGCCACACCTACATCTGGGTAAAAGAAACGGATGTAAATCCAACCAATGTTTTTACTGATAAACAAAGATGTTCAAAAGTTTTTCTTCCTTAAGTTTCAGGCCAAAATAAGAAGCTGTGAGGAGGAGAAGGTATGAAGAACTCCTTCCTAAAAACACAAATGTGATCAATTCATTTCAATTATTGTTTATGGTGGAGTAATGAGTGCATCCATCTGAGCTGCACGGACCGTCAGAGCGGGTTCTGTTGTTCTGACATCTGATAATCATGACTTACAGACACAATAACCAACTAACATTTCAGGCCAGGCAGCAGGTCGGTGCTGAGCTGAAGGACATGGAGATCAGCCTCCTGAAGGACGAGCTGAAGTCCCTGCAGGTGATGAGATGTCTTTGTTTCTCTCAAATCAACAAACCACTCCTCTTCTCAAAGAGATCAGACATAAACTCTGGTCTGTTCTGGGGAGGAGGGTGTTGGGCGGAGGAGCGGAGGCCCGCTCCGGTCTCCGGGCTCTGACACCACAGCGGTGATCTACAGCCGTCCACACGCTCCGCTGCTCTTTAACGACCCGGCCGTGTTCTACAGAGACAATAGGGACCGTTTTGATATTCTATCCAGGCTGCGCCGACCTCCGTGTTCGGCCTCAGAGGGGCCTCGTCGGGCTCGCTCTGGCGACACGGTCCGCCGGACGCCTTTAATTTTAACACGTTCTCACATCAGTGGCCGTCCAGATTGAGGCGACATAATTGCTATAAATAAGTGACCTGCTAAATTGCAAATCTGAGCTCCGTAGGAAAAGCGGGGCTGAAGTAATCTGTGATCGTGTCAGAAAAGGTAAATTGATTGTCATCGCGGTTATTTAAATTTCGATGATGGGGGCAGAGGATGAATATTCACCACAAGATAATCTAAATGTTTATGAAGGAATTATTTCAAGTCTCAAAATCACATTCTGGCTCGATACATCAGATAAACACCGTAGAGACAGCTTCTCTTCACAACGTGGTAATTCTGTCGTTGGAGAGGTTATGTGTCATATTACTGATTTAATCTTTGATGATTGTCTTTATCAGACGGCTCTGCATCGATTCAACCAAACTTTTGTCACTTTCTGCTTACCATGACTGAATATTTACCCTTTTGTGTGGTTGGGTTTTGTATGATTTAATAACATTTCATTAAGAAGAAAAAACAAACATTTGGCAGAAGTCATAAAAAAGCCCGGATCCCCAGATTTAGAACCCCATTGATACTGACGCCGGTTAATGAAGCTTCAGTTTCCAAAGAAGAATCCTAGAATCTGATAATGACCGGAAAGAAGAGAATCACAGAGTTCTTACAGGCACGTTTGACTGGATTTCAACAATCTGATCAATGTGTAAAATATCTGTATAAAGATAACACCACTTGAATATTTTCCAGTATGAAATGATATTTAATAATAATACAAACGTGTCTAATCACATGTTTGAAGTGTAATAAAGTCATGTTTGTAACGTGAAATGTTCCTATGTTGAACCCATTATGTATCCTGACAAAACAGCCCCACCTTAAAGTCGGCTGTTTTGGTCCGGAAGAGGGTTAGAGACACACGTGGTTATGTGGGGAAAAAATGGAATTCTCATTTTATTCTCCAAATTCTAACTTCAAACTCAGAATTCTGACTTAAATCTCAATCTGAATAGATCTGCATGATAATTTTGGGGGATTCTGAGCATAAAGTCCGAAATTTGTGAGTTAAAACTCGGAATTCTGAGATTAAAGTCACAATTCTGAGTTCAAAATCAGTAAAAAAATGTTTACATTAGCCATAATTGGCCCGAATCGTCCTCTCTGTTTGGAGCCTTTAGTCTCACCCTATAATCTTCTTCATCAGAGTTTGTCAGAGTGAAAGAGTTTCTAAACGGTCCCTGGAAGTTGTCCGGACCTTTCCCTCATGCTGCCTTCAGAGCTGTGGTTCAGACGTTTGTTTGGATCCTGAGAAGAAAAAGGCTGCAGACGCTTGAAGTGACGCCGGTGTTTTTACTGCTTTCTTGTAGTTGCTGAAGTACAACTTGGAGAAGAAAACCGGCGAGCTGGTAAGGAAGGATTTTCCACTTACACAAACTGTTGACAGAGGACGGGTGGGAGTGATAAAATTGAAAGAACGAGGCAACGGCGCTAAGGAGAGATGGCTCTGGAGGAAAGAGCTCATCAGGAGTAACGGATAGGGAGTGTGTGACACTTTGAACTGCCAGCGCAGAAGAGAAAATATCTCTATTAAAATATTTTATAACCGGGCCTCGCTCGGTTTAACCTTCTTCACTTACCGGTGGCTCTGCAGCGAGGGAGTGGAAGCCGGTCGGTGCACCGAGGTGAAGGATGGAAGGGAGTGAGGATGAAAGTGAAGGGAGTGAGGGGGGGGGGACACGGAGGGGGAAGAAAAGAATCGGCTCAGCTTGATACAGACAATCAAACTATGATGGCATTCTGAAGAGTGATAAAGTGCTCTGAGGCGTGCAGCCAGTCGATTCCTTCATCCCACAGAAGGAGACAGACGCTGGCTGTGTTACGCCACGATAATCACAATCAGCTGACAGCTGTTTCCTCTCTGGTACTCTTCGTCTGACAAGATGACTGCGGACCAGGGGCCAATTAGCTCAGCTAGAGAGGAAGACTGACAGTAGAGTCCAACAGCAAAGCCGACTTTTCAGAGTGTAAACCCGTTCACACGCCCGGATTTACACTCTACGTCTCCATGTGTTCATCGGCAGTAAGACGGGCTTACATCTGGACCTTTCTCATTTCTCTTTGGACGGATTTTGTTATCTTTGGAGCGAGTCAGGCTTGCTGCTTCTGGTCTTTATGCTAAGCTAATTAATTAATTAATTAACCTTGGTGTTAAGGCGATAACTCAAAAAATACATCATAGATCTTTTTCTGAATTTTTACCCAGATAGACCTCAGTGCGAGGAAGAGCTGGATTGATTTTTGTAAAATCTGGTTGTATATACCTGACAAGAGGGGGAGCTCTACCTCTAAAATTGCCAAGCTATAATTTCTGTACCGTCGGTCCGATTTAGTCCAAATTTGGTGGATATGAATCGAGTCGAGGAAATCTGTCTTGTGTTCGTTGTGTTTGCTCTAGAAGTTCATATTTTACTCACTAGGGGGAGCTTTCTCTACGAAAAAACACTCATTAGGACAAAACTTCACCTTTAATTTGAGGAGTTCAAATAGGGAAATTTCTTGTACAACGCAGGGGATTGGGGACTTATCTTTGGCCTAGTTTAACCCGCTGGTGGGTATTGGTTCGGTCAGACAGACAGTCAGGGCATCAGACTCTTGGCCAAAAGTTGGTTCATGATCTTCTGTGGTTATGCTCACAGCGTGTCCTGGAGATACGACTGTACTGTAGGGTTTTATTTACCCACTCATGTTGGTCAAACTCCGTCCGTCTGAACTCTGGCTACATATTTGTTGTTTTTTTTATGTCTGTAGATGGCGCTCATTACTCTGTCTGCTGTCACGGCGCCATTTCTCTCCTCAGGAGCAGAAACTAGGGCTGCAGATCAGGTCCAAGGACAGCCACCTCGACCAGCTGGTGGAGGTTGAGAAACATTTCAGAGCTCTCTCTAGGCAGTGTGCCGCGGTCAGGCTGGCCCACGAAAATCTGGAGCAGAATGGTGAGGAATGGAGGATATACGCTCATCAGCCATAACATTATAACCACTGACAGGGAAGTCCAAATAAGGTTAGCTCACATGTCATTACGTGGGATTTTGTTAGTCAGCGAATTGACATATTGGCTCAAAGTTTATGTTGTGCATCTCAAGAGTCAGAGGTCTTCCCCATCTGCAGTGATTTTACTCACCGAACCTGCTTAGACGTCTGGTGAACCTGTGACGGGGTGATGAGCGCCCAAAGTTCAATGATGTGGGGTAGAGAGGAGGTTAGATCAGTCGTCCAGTCCCACAGAAGAGCTGCTGTAGCACACAATGCTGGAGTAGTTTTGGCAGCTACTTAAAGGGGAGGCTGCTGGTTATAATGTGATGACTGATCGCTTTTAGTTCTCCCAATGTTCAAAGCTGTAGGTCTGCTGCACCACTGCTACGTTCTACACAGATCAGCATACGTGCACATAATTTATCTGTACATGATAAAGAATGTTACTGAGGGAGTGTTCAGCTCTCAAGGTCCAGCCAGAAGGGCCCTATTTTAAACCTTTTTAATGAGAACAGCCTGAATTCTTCGAGTTATGAATGTAACAAGGTGCTGGAAAGAATTCACAGAGATGTTGGTCAGTAGTAGGACTGAAAACTTTCAGCAGTACATTCATTCCTGGAGATATCCAGTTTCACGCTGCCTAGAATGCTGTAAAAAGTGAAAATGGAAGTAGAATCGGTGGTTAGAAAGTAACACAATGTTCTGTTAGACATTTGCTACCATGGAGGCTTTGTGAGATAAGATAAGCAAAAAACATTATTCATCCCACCAGGGGAAATTCCAGAAGCAACAAATTACACAAGAGATATCCCCACAGTGTGAACATCAGAGTAACATCTGTGGGACGGAAAGAGTTCTACTAGAACTATACAAGAGAGCAAAATCCAGAGTGTTATTACCCTTATTTAGGAAAACATTAACTGTATTTATATTAATATCATTTTCATTATTGAGTCATTTGTGTCATTAACAGAAAGCCTGATCAATCCTGCCTGCTGATATCTTACAGCGTGTAATTCTTTCAGTGGATGAGGCCTTGAAAAGAAACAAGAAACTAACATCAGTCAATGAACAACAACAAGCGTCTCTGGTGTCTCTGAGGAAGGTATGAGGAAAAAAAAAAAGTTTGATTTCAGCAAAGGCGTCATCTGATATGTTTAAATAAAACCTCTAGTTGTTACGGACGTTTGTTTTCATGCATCTGTAAGTGTTCGTTGTCCTCAAACTGGTTTTTAAAGGAATGTTATTAAGTATTTTCAAGATTTATGAATGAGTTGTGGTTCTCTTCTCAGGAGCTGGACGAGGTCGATCACAAACTCATACGGGCCAAGATGTCATCAGCTGGATGTGAGAAGACCTCCAATCCTACCGGCAGAGATCAGCGCGTCCAGCAGCTGCAGCAGAAGCTGAATATGGTTAATGGATATCAGTAAATACGAACCGATTATTCAATTTCCATTATTTCAATCCAGAGAATTTGTCAAAAATGAAACATTTTACCATTTGTCTTCTTTAAACTGTAGGAAACTGAAATGAACAAGAAAATCTGGGATGACATCATGGCTGTAAGAGCAGAGAAGCAGGTGAGAAACTAGGGGCGATTGAGGGAAACCATCTGACCTTCACCTTGAAGCGCTGCACTAATAGAGAGAAAAGACTTTGTTTTGGAGGTTTCTTTACCGTCTGGACAAATACTGAAACTATAAAAACATGACGGCACAAAACGTCCGCGAGTCACAACGAGACCCGATGCAGACATGTGATCAGAACCAGTTAGATCTCTTTATTCAGGATTCCTTCATGTAGATGTTTCCTTTGATGTCTGAGTTATGGTCCGCCTCTAAATCTACCAAAAAGTCCAACCAAATCTGTCCATTCCACTTCTGCATCTCTGCTCAGCTCACTGAGCCCCCGGCTCCAACCCCCCACCGCCCTGACCTCTGGGGTAAATTCAAACTGCCGTCCCTCATCAGCACATTTTGCTGTTTTTTTCTCCCACATTCATTCATAGGATGAAAAATAAGAAAGGTTTGAAGGTCCTTGCTGTCATTGTTCTGCTCAGGCCCAAAGAGGATGTTTGGATCAGCATCATGAAGCTATATCTCCGGTTTAAAGTACGTCTATCGACACCAAAACAAAACTGACTGGAGTTGAGAGACGGGACATTCAACACATGATGATGTCACTCCGCTCCAACGGACTTTTTTATTTTGTATTTTTTTGACACCTTCGGTCAGAGAAATGATTGGATCTCTGTGTGGTTTCAGAAAAACATTATTATGACATCACGTCATGATGTCATAACATAACGTCTCCAAACTAAATCATCGCCAATACAAACGGAAAATCTGTTTGTTGTCTTTTTCTTTCTGTATCTTTTTTAATAAACAGACAAAACAAGATAAAAACAATAACATGATAAGTGTTCACAGTTCAATTTTCCACATTTCAAATTGCCATAAAATGAATGGTCAGTCAATTAAAGGTTGTAATCCTTTAAACTGGATCTGTATTTATCTGTGTGTGTGTGTGTGTGTGTGTGTGTGTGTGTGTGTGTGTGTGTGTGTGTGTGTGTGTGTGTGTGTGTGTGTGTGTGTGTGTGTGTGTGTGTGTGTGTGTGTGTGTGTGTGTGTTTAGGAGGTGGTGGTGTCTTTGCAGCAGACCCAGCAGCTGCTGCTGACTCAGACACAGACAGTCAGCAGAGTGGAGCTGGAGCTGCAGACCCAAAGAGAGCAGAACCGGGTCAGTAGTCTTTGATGTGTCAGTTGTTTACATTCTGAACCGTCCGTCCTGTACTGTATAAATCGTCACAGACGTACTCTCATTTTTGTCTGAAATTCTTTTCACCCTCCTGAGCCAAGACTTAAATCTCGTTGTCTTGTCATTTATTAGTTTATTTGTTTATCTGCTTTAAGGAGGCGGCGCTCTAGGAAGCGCAAACATCCTGTTTCTGCTTTAAGTCAACCCACCTAAAGTAAAAGTCCAGGATAGTTGGACCCTCAGAAGGCCACGAAAACCCGCCCCTAGAGATCCCAGTCACATCAGTGTTACTGTTAGTAGACTATTATTCAAGGACATTCTTGTTCAGGAACCTTTGAAGGTACACAGAAATATATATATATATATATATATATATATATATATATATATATATATATATATATATTTCTCATATATAACATATACATGTCATTAATACTTGTGTCTACATCAGATTTTGTGAATTACACAGTTTGATTCTTGTCCCAAGCATTGTAATCATTATCCATAAAGTTAGAAGCAGAAATGTTGTAACTGTCCTTTTCCTGAACGGTTAAAAAAAAATCATCATCATCTGTTTCCATCTTTTCCTGTCCTCTGCATTTTTCTCTGTCACACCGACCAGCTGCATGTCCTCTCTCACCATATCCACAAACCTCCTCTTTGCTCCTCCCCTTCTCCTGCCTGCAGCTCCATCTCCAGCATGCTTCTACCAGTAGATCCACTATCCCTCCTCTTCACGGGTCAGAACCATCTCAACCTGTCCTCTCTGACTTTGTCTCCAGGACGTCTCACCTGGACTGTCCCTCTGATGTCTCCTTTCTAATCCTGTCCTTCCTCTCACTCCCAGAGAACATCTGAACATCTTCAGCTCTGCCCCCTGTCTTTCCCTTCACTCCTGCTGCTCCTCTTCTGTCACGGATAACTCCTCACACTCTTCTCCACTTGGATGTAAAAGTAAATTCTCCTGTACCTGCCGGAAAACAAAAACCCTCTAATGTCTGGAAGAATTTAGGAATAAAAGAAAAATGTTTTTTTTATGTTTTGTTGATCTTTTTATGTGATCTGTGAAAACAAAATACTGACCGTCTGTATTTATGTTATGTTACATTTTAAAAACGGGCAGGTTAAATAAGAATGGTCTTCTTCCCGCTCCTTTTACAATCATGGAATTATATATAATTTTTTTCATAAACCATTTAATTTGGTGAAATTGGTTATTTTAGTTGCTCTGGTGGGCAATCCTTGTTTTCTGTCGTTGCTGCTCCAACCCTGTCAGTGAACACAAGAACGTTTCCCTCAGCTAAAGTCCTGCATCACTCACCGGCCCCACGCAGAGCCGGAATCTTTCCGGCTCTATTTTTCTATGATTATGGAGAATTTACTGAAGCACAGAAATAAATGATGATCATCGTTGCTTCCCATAAACGTGATGAATGTTGCGTTTCCTCTCACAACATATACATCGGTGAATGCGGTCCCCTCCGCAACTGAATGATAGTTAGTGTGTTTATTCCCCCATTTATGGCTGCCTACTTTATTATTCTCTTCTCTCCTGGCTGCGCCCCCTTCTCACTTTTAATTCATGTGTTCATTAATTTATTAAAATGATTATTGAAATGACACAAGCCAGCTGATTTGTATTGGCGAGCGGCTCTCTCGCTCCCTGCCCTGTTCACCCTCTGTTCATGTTAAATAAACACATAAAAATTTAGTATTGCATTAAAAACCCGACGGGCGATTAATTTTATGGCAGGCCCTTAAGCGGGAACACGAGGAGATGCGGGAGAAGGGTAAGGCGGCAGAAGACGCGCTGGCCCGACTGACGGAGAGCTACTCTGCTTCCAGGAGCAGCTGGGACAAAGAGGTAAACACATATATAAACAAATATATAAACATATATATATATATATATACAAATATATAAACAAATATATATATATATATATATATATATATATATATATATATACACATAAAAGCAGTTACAAATAAAAACACATGAACACAAAATCATATAAACATAAATAAAAACACTTGAGCGTAAACATTTTAAAAATATGTAAATATAAAAGCATATACACAAATAAACAAAAAAATATAGAATCATATAAATGCACATAAAAGCATATGCAAACACATAAACACACATAAATAAACCCATGATAACATACATAAACACAAATATAGAAACGTTAACATATAATAACATAAATCAACAAACATAAATACACAATATAATAATCTGTCCTTTATCACATGTTATGGTCTTGCGTCACGGGCTGGCCTAGAACCCTGGTCGATGGTTGACTGCTGTACCCACTGAGCTAAAGCCGCCCAAAATATAGACATATATCAATATAAATAAACACAAATACACATTTATAAACATGTATGTAACCACAAAAACACATATAAAGACATTTAAAAACACAAGTACACACAAATATAAACTTATATAAACCATAATGAGTTGTGTGTTTGGATTTTTCTCCAAACACTGTTTTGGGTTTTCCTTTGGAAAGTTGACCATCTTCTTCATAGCATGAACACTTGTATCAACTGATAAGTTTAAAAGCATCATTCAGAATGTGATGCGATGGATTTCTTTAAGAGCGACTACATATGAACAACTCTTGTCCTACAGTGGATTTTTTCGTATAATACATGATATAGTATGTTGTTTTTTTGTTGCATTTTAAAATGCTTGACTGGTCGCTCCCTCGGCCAGGTCTCGCATGAAAAGTAGACTTTTCTTTCAAAGGGTCATCCTTCTTTGTTCAAGGTAAATAAAATCTCTCTTGACAACATCCCCTGTCAGCTGGTGGTATTAATGCAGTGGTTAGAACCTACCAGAGTCATCCTACGTAGAACAGCTGGTGAATCGACAGGGTCATCGTGTGCGACCAAACCTCAATGACGTTTTCTGGGTTTACCGTGTTCTCAGAACCCACAGACGAGCTCCTGTAGCACAAATTGAGGAGAAAGTTTTTTGCAGAGCCGAGGCAGTTTTGATGTTATGGCTAATTGGTGTATACTGATGAATTTGCAGCACCATTTCTGTGGGGAGTTTTTTTCTAGGGGGATGTGTAATGTCCAGGTGGCTGTTGTTTAATTTCTGTCTGTACGTTTGTGTTGAACAGAAGGCGATGCTTTTGGAGCGCGTCAAGACTGAGCAACAGGAAGTGGAATGTGTGAAGGAGGCTTATGAAGAGCTTCATAAGAAACACGCCGATGTCTCCTCCATGGCTGGAGTTCAGACTCGGCATGTTTACGACTTGGAGGTAGAGACACAAACACAAACACAAACACACGTACCGACTCAACCACACGCATGAATGATTTTTTTCTCTGAACTTGTGCCCATATTTAACAATAATGTGACCATAATCTACACTAGAATAAATAGAGTAAGATTTGGGGAGAGGTTAACGTTTGATTGACAAATTCTTACATTTGTGTTTGAGACGACTCAAAGTTCACAAACCAGCGATCAGATCACACACAAAGGTTTTTTTCTCGGGACACAGAATCTAAAAATGTCACACCACTGCGACCCAAATGAGAGTGGACCTCATCTATGAAGGCCAAGAATAAGGATCTGTGCATTACTGAACATTCCTGAGCATTTTCACTGCCGTTTACATCGCCTCGTTGTTTTTTATAAGTAAAGTAATCCTTTCAAAGTGAGAGTCTACAATTAAATCACAACAACATTTAATGCTTAATGAAAATATACTTTATACTTTACAAATGTTAAAAACATTCTAGATACGACCAAATATGTTCACTCAGGCGGGGTGATTGTTTACATCTCCCCTTATCAAAACATTTTAAATGGGCTACTTTATGCTTTTAGTCGGAGTAAACAGTCAATAGCATAAGCCTAGTATACAGAAGTATATACTTTTTAAGTATGTCTTAAGACTTAAAAGTTTCACTGCAGGTATTCTCTCACCTTTAGTTTAAGAGCAGCGTACTGATGGTACACAAGAATAAACTTCTTTATGTCACCAGAAAACCAGACCTGTTCACCATCCACGCCCTGGGAATGCTCTAACTACAAACGTGAAATATAAGACATTTATTTCTCTCTGCACAGACGAGGGGCAGCCGTCAGCGCCTCGCTGCTTCTACACAGATCTTCACCGCTTTAGTGGATGAAATCAGAGGACAGGAAACTCTTATAGAAAGGATCTCCGGCTCTGAACCACCTTCCTCTGGCAGCCTGCAGCACTTGGCCTCCTCTCAGACCAAAGAGCCAGACTGTCTGGAGGAGGCAGGAGCGGCGTCTAAACCGGCCGCCACTGGAGCAACTGGAGGTCGGCCAGCTTCATCTAAACAGAAGATAAACATAAATCATAACACGTTCTATTCTGGGAATCTAGCTTTTCACTCAGAGAGGACAAGCAGCCTAACGATTGACAGTTTGGCATTTTTTCATAAGTATTTATGAAGGAACTGAATTAAACGGCTGTTAAAAACATTTTTTTGAATATTTTCCTTGTTTCTCTTTCAGGATCAGAAACCCCAAACCCCCAGGAGCTGTCTGAGTCTAAGCTGTCCCACTCCTTTACCAGCCTCTCTGGCCATTCTGGTAGAACAGACAGCAGTGACAGCAACATATCAAACAAACACACCAACACCTCCAACACGGGTGAGAGTGGTCCTGATGTAATTTCGCATTTAGATTCCTCTGAGCCTGACAAACGTCTGCAGGTCAGCAGAGCCAGCTGTGTGAGAGGCACATCAGCGACACACAGCCTCTGCCTGAGCTCCGTCAAAGGGTCTTCAGACGTACCCACCACAGACAAGGGTGACGAAGGAACGGGTGAGAAGGAGTCGGGATCGGAAGAGAATGCGGAAGGTGGAGAAATGTGCGGAGAGGAGACAGAAAGAAATGATGAGAAGCAGCGGGACGGAGAAGATGGCCGAGGAGAAGCCAAAACAACAGATGGGCCAGACAGAGAGGATGGCCAGTGGTCAGCAGAGGATAGCAAACAGGAAACGGGAGCAGAGAGGGGAAGGGCACATGGATCGGAGGAGAGAGGAATTGCAGGTCCACTCTCACCAGAAACCCAGATACTGGTTCAGAGGGCCGCTGATACGACTGCAGAGGAGAGCAACACACAGCAGGTCACTGACTTCATGCAGAGCGAGCGACCGGTAGCTGCTGAACCCTCAGGCGTCCCACCAAGCCTCTCTCAGAAGGTCAACCATAAGCAGAACGAGGAAATCGGTTCTGTTCAGCACCAGAGTGTCAGCGGTGGATCAAACGCTGTAGGTCACGAGGTGCAACGCCTCGGTTCTGATGAAGACTCTCACCTTTTTGAGAAGACCATTGAAAAGAAGCAATCCAACACACTAGTGGCTGCCGCCACCACGGAACCTTTTGCACCTCTGAGTCAGTCGAGTTTTAGCAGTTCCTCACAGGCGGCAGCAGAACCCGTTCAGTCAGACGACATTACCAGTAAAAAAGAAGTAGAAACAACTGCGTCACAATCACAACTTATTAACCCTGATAAAACCAGCGACATGATGCAGGCGGAGGATTTATTCTCTACACATGTGAGAGAAGATTGTGTGTTAGAGGGAACAAATAACAGCGACGATGATTCCAGTGGAGGGAAGAAGAGCGAAGGTCAGTCAAATGTAGACACACGTGAAAACGATGCTTCTCAGACGCCCCAACAACCGCTGGGAAGATGTCACCTGACTTATGCCAGCGCTGACATGAGGAGGGATACCACCCATCTTCAATCTGGACTGGATGAGACCGGAAGCTGTCAGGAAGATGTAATCGACAACGAAGACCCAGAAGACCCAGAAGACTCAGAGACGGCCAACAGTGGAGCTGATTTCAAGCCATCTCTCCTTCTACGTGAAGCTGACGTCTTACCAGGGACCTGCAGCAGAACCTGCCAGCAGCCGTCTGCAGCCAAGAGGATGCTGCTGGAGGACATGAATGAGCCGTCTCCGCTCAGCAACAAGTATCACCAGTCGTCCTTTGACTGGAGCTCTACACAGAGACAAGCGGTAAGATCACTTACTAACTCTGTTACTAACTTTCTGTCTTTTAACAAATCACAACTAAACTATGCAAACAATCTGATGTAATGGCCTTCAATCGTTCTCTTTGTTTTTATTATATTTCACAGCTTTCTGATCATCTTTGACCTTAAAAGCCCGTTCTACAGCGTGGTTTTCATCGACTAATGTTTTTACTTTTAAATAATAGTTTGGACTAAGCCTCTGCTGTCGTCTCTGACAGAAAAGGACTAGTTTTCTGTCAGGTATGACTGGAAATCTTTCCAGTCGTTAATGGATTCATCTCTGCCCAGGTTTTTCACATTTCCTGTGCACAATAATATTTGTCTAAATTAGAAAATGTCTGGTTTACCTTATTACAGCACATAAGAGGTGTCTGTGATTTTATAGATATTTAATATTTAGTTATCGTTACTTTGTATCGTTCAAATTTAACTCTTTCTACTCTTGCAGGTGTTTTTTATGTAAGACTGTATGTTTCCCACCACAGAACTACACACATACTTTTTTTTCTTATTTTTTATATTTTTTACGAATAAATAAGAAATAAGTGAGTGACAGATGTGTCACGTTGTTCCCGACAGCGTAGCGTCCAAAATAAACACAGACGTAGCTCGGTTTTGTTCTCGGTATCTTTTAACATATTTGGGCCTATGCGTGAAAAAATGATTTGATGCATTGAATTAGTTGAATTATTCTCGATCATTCCAGTCCATATTAATACGTGTTTATTCTTCAGTCTGAGCCGGGGGGGCTTCATGGCTGTCAGTAGCCTAGCATGATTCTCTATCCTGCCGCTCTGACTGGTCCTTCCCACAAACACTCACAAAACCCACTTTGTAGGAAATCACTCTGTATGAAAACGTCTTTAATGTTTGCCATGAACACAATGACGTTATTCCTCACCAGGCACGATCGGACGTATTTATAAAAGTTCTCACTGTGAAAATAGCAGTGATAACCAGAATCCAGAATCTCTGCTTTTAAAGTCTTTGATTTTTGATTTGATTTTCAGGCATCTGTGTCTGAGAAAATTGCAACTAGTCCGGGTGGGCTCCCTCGCCATCCTTCCAGCACCATACCCACGTTTCTCAGAAGCAAGCAAAAGAAAGGTGATGGTTGTATTTATATGATCCCTTGCGTCTAAAAGAGGATCGTGTCATGGTGGATCACAGCAGCGCCGACAGTTGCTCTACTCTTAACCTCTGAAACAGTAGCTCAGGCTACATCTGCAGTTCAGACCAGCTCTAATGATGATTCATTCGTACCTTCTCGCCGTTCTTCCCATCTCACCTCATTCTTCTTAGTCCCGTTGGTGATTACCAGGGCGTCAGATCTGCTGAACGTCTCTCGTGCCTCTGGGACGGCAGCGTCCTCGTGGAGACGCTGGCAGGGAGAGCGGGAGAGCCTGGGAGGCGCTGGCAGAGAGACGGCGTCCCGTAATGAAGTAAGACGTTGCTCTTTTGTGACATGCTCCCAAACCCATCCCCAAAACTTAAATCGAGATCCACTCACTATTAAACTACAGCGTGCAAACCTCTGCCAAGGAACAAGAAGAGCCAAGATTGACTTATTGTGATCAGAATCAGACATTACTTCAGAAATTACGTCAATTTATTGAGAATACTTTGATGCTGATTGGTCCATAAATGTCTGAGTTATTTCCAGCCTCTGAATCTACAAAAACCTCCAACAAACTCTCTCAGCATCTCTCAGAGACTCTGGGACTGTTGGTCTCTCCTCCTTCTCTACTGCTTCCACTTCCCTGTCTCTGCTCAGCACACTGAGCCCCTGTGCTACACCAACCTGACCTCACTTTTCTGTTTCTTCATATTATTCATTGGATGAAAATTAACAAAGACATTATAATCCCAGCTGTTATTGTTGTTTTGATCAAACGCAAAGAGAATTTTAGGATCAACTTCATAATGCTAAGTCTCCGGTTTAAATTCAAGACAGCACTTTCAACACAAGGTGGCGCCACTGCTCCAACCGGCTTTTTTTATTTATTACCTCCGGCCTGGCGGTCATGTTTTTATCTAGATCTGTGTCTTTGTTTGTTATTAATATTATGTAAAAGCTAATGGACAATAATGGACAGATTGGCATGAAATCTGACCCAGAGGAAGGTTTCGGTCTGAGATTATTACATTTTGGTGACCAACAGTACCACTAGAGGTGGTTGTAAACCCGAGCCCCAAACGATCCAGTTTGGAAATTGCTTTCGTTTTCCGCATATCGATTGATTTGGTGCAGGTTTTACGCCAGAAGCCCTTCCTGTTGCCCTTCCCGTTTATTCGGGCTGGAACTCTAAAAGAACACTGGCCTGTTTGTTGTCAGCGTTTAAAAATAAAATAAATCAAAACTAGCCAGATGGAGCAGTAGTGTCACCTTGTGGTGAAAATACTGTTATAGTTCCAGAGTATTTGAGTGATACTCAGAGAGGTTGTTGTAGTTTTTGGTGGATTTAGAGGCTGGAAATAAGTCTATTCTAAATAAAACCATCTAACTGATCGGATCACAAGAATGTCCGTGGGCCCGGTTCTGTCTTGGCGGACATTTAAGCTCTCAGTGCTTACAAGCACCTTGATCCAGCAGAGGTTCTGATGGTTCCCATGTCCGCACAGTACATGAGGTAGGCAGACCCAGAACTCACTGGAGGGACTTTTTATCTCATCTGGCCTGGGAAGGCTTCAGGATCCCCCAGGATGAGCTGGAGAATGTTGCTGGGGAGAGGGATGTCTGGATATTCCTTCTTGGCCGGCTGCCGCCGTGACCCGATCCCGGATAAGCGGAATAAAATGGATGGATTGATGGGTGGAGAGTGTATGAATGTCCTCTACATCTGATCTCAACGTTCTGAGAGTGGAAAATGTAATTTCAGCCATGATAAAACCCACGTCCAAGAATATTTCATCACAATAAAGCTGCGACATTGTTTCGCAATTCAACTTGATGCTGAACAGCAGGAAATGACCACAGTGATATCCATAAAGAAACATATGAGCCGCCTTAGAGGAAGTTAGAATGACCCTCGTGAAATATTTTCTCTATCAAATAAATTGGTTTGAGGTCGTTCATGTTCCACAGATTCTGAGCTTCGTCGTCGTATAAAATCTGGACCTCGGGGGAAATCTGCTCTTGAGCTTAATGGCTGCTACATCAAGCTGACATGTCCTCATAAGAAGGAGAAATTATAATGCTCTCTCAACATTCTTGTGGTCCGAAAAGCTTAGAATACAAGAGCAAGAAAACATTAGCTCTAGCCAACATATTCAGGAGAATGTGCAGAATATCTGTGAAAGATTTCAGACGTATAAGACTTTGACAAACGTTAAGTCAGGTGCTGAGTGAAAGGATATACGGACCCTAAACTTGTAGACGTCCTGCAGACAGACAGACAGAGAAAAAATGATCTGAGGCAGAAAATCTCTCTAATGATGCCCGGGTACCTCTCCTCTCTCACTTACTCAGTCTTTATCCATCTCATCACTCTCTCACTTCATCATCCGTCTCTCACTCAGACACTTTCTCCTTTCTCTCGCTTGTTTGCTCTTTTTCACTCTCACACTCTCATGCTCTCTTTTGTCACCATTACCACAAACTGTCACTCTCTTTTATAAAATCCAGGTGCTGGCAATTGTGGGAGATAAAGTGCAACATGCCTAAAGTATGGGGGGAAAAGAGCTCTGATATTTAAACAAATTGTAGAGAAGGCCAAAGCCCTTATTTTCTGCAGACTCTGAACTCTGGGAACGTCACACAGAGTTCAGTCTAGGCCCAGCTACTCTCTTTGGCCTGGATACTGTTACACATCACTTGCTGCTGCTTATTGTCTGCGTTTGTTTGTCGGTTAATGTTCTTTTTGATAGAAACTTTCCCGAGGCGTGAGAAAAGTTTTTGGGTTTTTTTTACTGGCTAAATACGAGACAAACAAACGTTCCGAGTTCTCTGATTTTTACTTTTTGTTTTTCCTGCATAGGAGAACAGAGCTTCTCCGTCCATGAGTTTTTTCCCCGGGTCCACATCCTCGATCACAGTCGACAAACTGTCATGGCAGACCACCTCTGGGTAAGTGCATTTATCCTTCCTGAAGAAACAAACTATAATGTGTGCAGGTAACCTCTTATCTCTGGACAAAACAGGCTGGCATCGCTTCCCTCATACATCAAAGAGTTTCAGGCGTGCATGATCCTTTGCTGCTCCACATTTTCCTGTCATCAATTTCAGGACAAAATGTTCACTTGCTGCTGAATATATCCGCCAACTGAGAAGTAACCATGGTGACCAAATGATATATCCACCCACTGAGAAGTAACCATGGTAACCAGATAATATATCCATCCACTGAGAAGTAACCATGGTGACCAGATAATATATCCACCCACAGAGAAGTAACCATGGTGACCAGATAATATATCCACCCACTGAGAAGTAACCATGGTAACCAGATAATATATCCACCCACTGAAAAGTAACCATGGTAACCAGATAATATATCCACCCACTGAGAAGTAACCATGGTAACCAGTTAATATATCCACCCACTGAGAAGTAACCATGGTGACAAGATAATATATCCACCCACTGAAAAGTAACCATGGTAACCAGATAATATATCCACCCACTGAGAAGTAACCATGGTAACCAGATAATATATCCATCCACTGAGAAGTAACCATGGTGACCAGATAATATATCCACCCACTGAGAAGTAACCATGGTAACCAGATAATATATCCACCCACTGAGAAGTAACCATGGTAACCAGATAATATATCCACCCACTGAAAAGTAACCATGGTAACCAGATAATATATCCACCCACTGAGAAGTAACCATGGTAACCAGATAATATATCCACCCACTGAGAAGTAACCATGGTGACAAGATAATCAATATATTTCACTTCAGTTGTTGGTGGTCATAATGATATGGCTGACAGAAATATCTCCACTTTTGTTCAACATTGTGTTCCATTGCTATTATAACAGAACTGGTATATTGTGTGTCTGTGGGTGTGTGTGAGTGTTTGTGTGTAAGTGTGTTGGGGTACCTGGCACATTAATAGACAAAAACCAAATCTCTGCCGCTGTGACCCGTTCCGGTTCCCTAAGTCCAAAAATATTCACTTGCGCATACACACAAAGATACACACATGCACATACACACACACATGCACACACATATACACACTGACACACGTACAGACATACACACACATACTGTCACATAAACACACATGCACTCAAACATACACACACACACGTACACACACATACACACACATGCACCCACACATACACACACATACTGACCCACAAACATACACACTCTGACACACACACACATACGCAGAGGTTGATGTTGCTCCTCCTAGTGGACATATAGGGTATTGTGGCAGTCAAACTCCCATTGTTTGGTCCTTTATCGATCCAACTTGTCCAGATGGAGAGTCTTTCACTAATGTTTAACTCATGACATAATGTTTAGGTTCTTTATTTATGCTGCTGCTGGTCTCGTCCCCCCCTGAGTTTAATCGTCTTACTGTTGCTGACCGATCCTCCCTAATATTAGTTTCTCCTCCCATCAGGACTGGCAGAGCTCCGACCTCAGCTGCAGGGTCCGGTTCAGAGCCGGACTGGGATCTGACCTCCTCTCTGGAGAAGGAAGATCAGCAGGCGTCATTCAGAGCCCAGATCTCCAAAATTGAACAGTTTCTCAACACAGAGAGGCTCCGTCAGCCCAAGAAGCGAAGAACTGAAAACTGAGGCACCAAAAGGTGCCACCAGTTGAGGTTTGCTCAAGTTTAATTGTTGTTGCCGCTCGTGGGGCCGTTTAAATGTTCAGAAACCTTGATGGAGTCTGTTTTCCTTTCGCTCTTAGTGGGTTCACTTGAGCTTACATGTTCATGGATTTTAATTAAAGTGTTATAATATTGTTATGAAAGTTTGCTTTGTTTGCTTGGTCAACTGCTGTTCATTGGTTACTGCTGCGTAGAGTAACCGAGTACAGCCCTGCTCCGCTCCACTGACCGGAGCAGCAGGACTCGACGCCACAAGTCCGACGAACAGCCGGCTGTTTTTATAGACGAGGATGAATTTATTGAAACAACGAGACAATCGAGTGTTAATTTGGGTTTACTGGCATCGTCACATGTGCCGCCGCCACCAGCCAAACAAATAAACAGCAAAGGCCAAACACTGTTGTTGTGTTGTTAACATTCTAATTAGTGTTAATTAGCATCATCGCCAATCAGGGTCGCGCGTCTCAGAGGAGCTCTAATCCTGTCGCGCCTTTTGGCGACACCGTGTTGTTTATGCCGCTGCTGTTGCCGGGGAAATTAGGAGTTAGAGCGCAAGAGGTTTGTATCTGTTAACACGTATTAATAAGGAAATAACAATTAGCACAAGCCCAAACCTCATTAGTACTAAAACAATTAGCAGACGTAGAGTGTATTTAGCACATGCTAACGCTCTGGTTAGCTTTATGTTCCCTGTGAGGACGATGGAGGACGGAGCATCTGGTGTTTTGTGAGCGTGAAGCAGCCGAGGACAGATTCCTCTCATGGGTCTGACGGCCACATTAATACTGCCCTACATGCCTGATGAACTTAAAGGTGCAGTCTGTCAGATTCAGGGCTTTGTCTTTGATCATATGTTTTTAGATGTTCTGTCAGATGAAAATGAAAATGTACTTTTTTAATATTAGTTTGGGAAAAAGCCCCTTTTATCTCCATCGGAGGCTGACATGTCTGTACAGAAGCCTGGATGGACAAACAGAAGCTCCAGAGAGGGATTTTATGTTTTTAAGTTGTTGGTACCATCGTGTCCTGACCGTATTGATTGTTTAGCACAAGAAAAATGACCGAAGCGCCAAACCTCGCTCTCAAAGATGAAAAGTTCAGAGGTAACTGGAGGGTCTGGCAGTCTGCTCACAGGATTGACCTCCGCAGGTGACCAACAGGCGCACAGGGATTTCAGAGCGCCACATCCCCACCCGGACCTCCCGACTCCTGGGATGTTTCGAAAGAACTTCTGCTCTTGAGTGTTGGGTCGATGTTATTAAGGAAGCTGCAGAGGACAGAGCAAGATGGAGACACGTGATCTGCTTTGGCGAACCCTAAAGGGAGTGAAACAAAGAAGAAGAAGACAAGGAAGAAGACGAGGACATAGGTTATATTAGGGCCTGATCAATATTTCGTACTGCGGAGACTTTTCACTTTGCTCCTGTAGTCCACACCTGACACTTTATGGTCTCTTTGGATTGAAAGGGAATTAAAGAAAGTATGAGAGTCGATCAAAATGCTTTTGACGCAGCACTGATGAAGTTTTAAAGAGAAACCTCTTCTTTACGAGTTGATAAAGAACAGAGATCTTTGCTCTCTGCAGGTTAATCCGCTCACATACGAAGTTTAACAGTGAACATTCTGATGGCGGTACGAGGTCTCCGCTCGGTTCGTCTCACTACACTTACTGATAATGAATACGCCTGAATTTTAATGTGCTCATAAAGAAATCTGGAGCATTTGAGTGGCTCTGCCCACCGCCGCTGACCCTTATCCTTATTGGGAGGATGGGAGGGGCAGGGAGGAGGGGTGGGGGAGGTGTGGAATATAAAGGAGTTAATTTTAATACACAAACACACTCAGCTTCTCTCACATACAGTTTCTGTCTCCAACACACACACACACACACACACACACACACACACACACACGCACGCACGCAGTCTGGGTTATGAAGTGTTGGCGCTTTGAAACAGTCAATTACCCTCTGGCTGGGGAGGATACCTGCTGTTAATTACTGCTCAGTGTTTTATATGGAGAGTAAATAAAGAGTCTGCTGACATTCACATTCCATCAATTTGTCCCCCAGCACGCACTGAAGTGTGTGTGTGTGTGTGTGTGTGTGTGTGTGTGTGTGTGTGTGCGCGGGTGTGTGTGCGGGTGTGTGTGCGTGCGTGCGCGTCATTTGATGTTAAGATTACCCATCAGATTTTATTAAAATCATTCTGAGATTATGTGGGTCCATAACTGGAAGCCCAGAGCGAAAACGGTGGCAGATATTTACTCATGTTTGCTTCCTTGTGATGATAAGTTAATTATCTCGTTATCTCGTTGTTGTGTTTTTCTTAAATGCTCGTCAGAGATCAGGCGTCTCACAGCTGTTGCAACAGATTTAAGGTCAGATCAAAGAGTTTCTGTTATTGATCAATGCATCAGATTCTACTTCATTCCAGGTGTTACACTGACTTAATAGTGACCTCAGCATACACAGTACTCAAAGTTACACTAAATAAACAAGTGGAGTCTCTATTCCTTATTGAAACATTCTGACTGAACCTGTTTATGATCTCACACAGTGGCATCTTATTTATACTAAAGAGTAAGGGGCAAAGGATGGAGCCCTGGGGGACACCACAAAGTCAAAGAGGCCACAGAGGAGGGGAGACTAACCGCGGCTGCGGAGAAAGTCCTATTCAATAAATGGTATTTTTTTTAATTTGGCATATTGAAGTGTGTGAGGACTTAAAAAACAGAATTATGTAATTTGATACAACCAAAAACAATTAAAGTCAAATAAAGGTCAAATAGTTTTCCCCAAACATGTTTTCCCAAAAGGTTGAGCTTATCTAATTAAAATGGACTATTTTCCCTGAAATACAAAATTGCATTACGAAATAATAATTTTGTTTTTGAAAACATGCTTGACAGAAGGATTTCGTCATTTTAAGGTAAATTTGAAGTCGTGGATATTAAATTAATTCCCAAAGGAATAAAAGACGTAAATGATAATAATTTGTTCTTAATCTTTTTTTCTGTCGAGGACATTAAAGGATTAAGAACTTTTATCGACCTTCTGAAGATTATGTATATTGTCTTGTTGTGTTGCCATGGTAACATGTACACACCGGTCCTAAAGCAGGTTCTGCCCGTTTTAAACCCTGAGTGAAGAAGAACCAGATGCGTTGATCAAATATGGAAACTCCTTTATCTGACATTTTCGTTTTAAAACAGTTGCTACAGGGATGAGACTCCCGATCTCTGATAAACGTTAAGAAAAATAGTAGTAAACAACCTTTTGTTTTCTCCTCATTTCGAGGAAACGGTTTATCATGATAAAGAGATGATGAACACGTCATAACATAAAATCTGTTACCATGGCCGTTTTCAGCTTCCATAAATATCACCTGCTATATGTCACTTCCTGTCTTGCTGCAAAAACAACAGGAGAATCTGGTCCTGGTGTTAAACTTGGTGTTTGTTTGTCTCTTCTTATCACCAACAAACAGTGAATCCTTGCACCGATAAAGAGCAAATGCAGACACAGACCATAACCCCAGCACCCTCTCTCCGCTCAAACAGGCCTGTATGGTAAAATAACAGTCAATTTGAATTCAAGCCTGATTTACTGCTTCTTTTTATTGAAATTCTGTACACGAGAAGGGAGGAAAGCCATATATTTGCCAATCCTGGAGCTAAATGGGTCTCACCACTAAACATTGTTGAACATCTCGGGGTTATCGGGCCATGTTTTGTCATATTATACCTCTTTGCCTCAAAAGCCATCACAGTAAATCTGGCTGGGAAGTCGTATTAAACGGCGCAGTAGATGTCCGCTCAGACGGAGGCTGAGTGCAATCCTGGCACTCCGAGTGGACTCTGCAGTCTCAAAGTGAAGAAGTGCAGCTGCTCCTTTGGGCCAGTAAAATACTTAGACGAGCAGATTATTATGGAGGGAGCAGATTCTGCATGGCAACTCGTCTGACCTACTGTATCAGTTTAACGTGTATAATTCATCTGAACTCCAGAGTTATACGTTCCTGGTTTGATCATTATCTTTGGTATTAGATACAAGTTGGAAGCCAAACAATTCAAACCCCATTGGGTTTATGGGCAGAACACGCTATTTATCAGCTGTTTGCAATAACCAAATCACAGAAGAGCCGTTTAAATAACTCGATGCAGATTTTTTCTTTTTCCACATTCCACACTAAATGTTACTTTCACTGCCTGCTGCAGTCTCACAATGATTCAATACCCTGAATGGTATCTCTCCATGCCCGAACCCCCGGACCTACAATGCTGCTGAACCAAACCCAAAGATGCTCGGTGCCATAAACTCAAACCATCAAGATGAGACACTGAAGTTCCGGGATATTTTTAAGTACAGCGATGAAGGAAAACTGTGATTTGGAGCTCATTAATCATTATCAGGAGGAGGAAGATTATTGAGCCTAAGAGGTAGCATATGGTGAAAAGAACACCCTGTCTACAGTGAAGTATAGTGGTGGCTCTGTGATGCCCGGTATCTGCTTACCTACTAGAATTCTGCCGTGTGTAGAGTCAAAGATGTAAAATATCAGAATGATCATCATCTGTGAAGGAGCTTACTCCATTGTGTGGTGGTATTTGCATTAGGTTTTTTAAATGTGTTGTAGTACTGGCAGCATGCTTCTTAATGTTGTAGTATTTGCAGCACGTTTTCTTAATGTGATGTTATGTTGGCAGCACGTTTTCTTAATGCGTTGCAGTACTGGCAGTGTGTTTTCATCATTGGTGGTGGTATTTGCAGCACGTTTTCTTAATGTTGTGCGTGTGTGGTCAAATTTGATGAGGATGTTTTCTTAATTTGCTTGTGTTTTGTCTATTTGCACGTGTTTTCCTAAGTTGCAGCGTGTTTGCCACTGTCAGCCACGGTAGAGAAGGGCCAGAATAAAAACCAAACATTTTTGAAAGATTGTTTTGGCCATCTGAAGTGTTTTTATCGGACTGGTTTATGTTCAAATGTTCCTGTTTCTGATAACTTTGACTTTTATTAGCTGATCGAAGCTATGAAAACGAAAAACAAAGGTCATGATTGACAGCTGACCTGGAGTATGAGTAAGAATCTTTACCACGGTTCAAGTTTAAAATCACTTCTTGGCAAACCGGCTTGAATTGATGAAACCAGGAAGAAGAGGAGAAGAGAGTTTGTAGCCATGCTTGTATTTTGGCTTCACTTTTATACAGTGGGAGGAAGGAAGCACGTTTTGTGCATCTTAATTTGTCAATAATTCTTCCCTGGCCCATATTACGCAAGTTTCATGAAAATCGGACACAAAGGTTGTTTGTTTGTTTTGTTTTTTGTAATCCTGCTGCCGACAAACATATAAAAGAGACTGAAACCAGAGAGGTCGTAGCAGGAGCATCATGTCTTCTAGTCTTTGGCCACATTCTCTGTGATCTTTCTGCAGAACTATGTGTTATTTTCCTCTCCAGTCTTATCATCTCAGAATTTAAGCTGCTTGTCTAAATCCTTTTGTCATATCCAAATAGTGGAAAGAAAAGAATCTCTCACCAGCTGCAGGATCCACAGGAGTTCACGGCAGGCAGTATATAAGGAACCGACCCATTAGCACTGAGAGACACGGGTAGAATTAAGAGAAAGAAACCTGACAGACATCTAGAGTAAAAAGTGTTTTACTGTTATCTCCACACAGCAATTCTTACTCTCAGGTTTGAAATATCTCTGTGCCATTTGTCTTCCATGGTTTCCATCGCTGCACATTTTTACTGCGGCGGAACATCATGACGCTGATAAATAACAGGCTTCACCTTCCCTCGGGGGGCTCAGCCTGACCGACTGCGCCCCGCGTCTCTCTGAGAGCGTGTCCTCAGCTGTGAATCACTCGTGTTCAACACACCTACGCTCACAATCTCGTACGCACTTCTGTCGTCCTCCGCTCTCCGAAAGAGAGCAGAGCGGAGGAGATAATCTCTGCGACGTCGCTCTGCTGTCAAAGGTCAGCAGAGTTGAAAGGTCGCCCCCCAACATCATTTATAGGCTCTTAAATAAGCCCCGGCCTCCTGCTGCAGCCAACTCTCCCTTTTCAAGCAGTTATCAGACGCCGCGAGTTCTGAATTGTCTTCCTGATGTGGGCGTTAGTATGTTTGAGAGAGCAGAGGCCGCTGTTGGACACTGAAGGGGAGAGATGAGAGATAGAGGACGGTGGTTCCCAGAGAGGGTCTGGGTGGGCTCTTATCTGTCCCCTGCTGTAGATTTTACAAAGAGTCAATCAACACGTTAACTCGTAAAAGAGATCAAATAAGGCACTGGAAACATCCATCCATGTATGGATGGATGATAGACACTCCTGAAGGGGACCTGGTCATCGAGGAAGGTCCTGTTGGGTCCGATTACTTTATCCCCCTCCCACCGGTAGATGTGTGAACAATCCCACAATGTGTGGTTTCTCTTCTTCGTCTTTCGACTCCTCCCTCTAGATGTCGCCACAGAGTATCATCATTTATTCGAATAGTGATGTGGCATAGGTTAAACACCTCATGCCCCCCGCATTTATCCCGACTTGGGACCGGTACCAGAGGAACACCGGAGATGTTAACTCTTTCCGGCGCCTTATTAAGTCTCTTTTCTTCAATGCCACCAGAGCGGCTTCGTACAAAAAAGGACAGCTTGCTTGAAATCAGAAGTATTTTCGTGGGCCCTGTTGATCAAACATCCTTATGATTCTGGACATTCTAGATTCTAGCATCGACTCAGAACCATTGAGAAAATATCAGTAACAATTTAGAATCCATTAATAAGACAATTAAGCACCAAAACGCTTGAAACAGGAGAAATGAGATAAGAGAAATAAATATCTTATCAGCATGTAGAACCTTGATTAAAGATTCTGCGTCTCATTCATATGTGAGTTTTTTGCAGTGTGGTTCTTTGTGACCGTTACAGATCTATGAAAGTCGTGTCAGAGACGATAAGAGAGGAAGAGGTAGAGCGAGGTGAGAGATGGAGGAGATGGTCGGCTGGGTGATACTCAGTGGACTCGGGCTGTGACAGAATTATCCTCCACCCAGGACCACCGGGTCTGCAGACATACGTTTCTGATTTCCTGGGAAGGCTTTAACTTCTTACGGGTACATGTTCCTCCCACGGACCAGCAGTGGCTGACGGCTGTGTGTCTCCAGGAATGTGTGTCAGGGCGTGAGAGTGTGCACGCGCTGCACCAGATGAGGAAGCCATGTTGTTATTGATGGACTGGGGCCTGAAGCGGGGGTCTGGGTCACGGACACACAGAATTCAGTGGATCGCTCTGGATCGGTATAACGGAGAACTCGTCCTCACTCAGGGGTCTCTCATAAACCTGTCACAGATCTGATCTCTCTTTCTCTCTGGCTACGTTCACACCGCCAGCCTTTACGCTCAATACCGCTATTATCTTGGGTCAGACTTTGTTGCGTAGCTGTTCACATTACTTGTGTCCAATATCAGACTCCAGTGTGAACAAACAACAAAGACGTCACACGCAGCCTCTGTCAATACAGAAGCTACATGGATGCAATGTCTGTAGTGTTTATAGTGATGTCTGTAGTGTTTATAGTGATGTTTGTAGTGTTTATAGTGATGTCTGTGGTGTTTATAGTGATGTTTGTGGTGTTTATAGTTATGTTTATTGTGTTTATAGTGATGTCTGTAGTGTTTATAGTGATGTTTGTAGTGTTTATAGTGATGTTTGTGGTGTTTATAGTGATGTTTGTAGTGTTTATAGTGATGTTTGTGGTGTTTATAGTGATGTTTGTGGTGTTTATAGTTATGTTTATTGTGTTTATAGTGATGTCTGTAGTGTTTATAGTGATGTTTGTAGTGTTTATAGTGATGTTTGTGGTGTTTATAGTTATGTTTGTGGTGTTTATAGTGATGTTTGTGGTGTTTATAGTTATGTTTGTGGTGTTTATAGTTATGTTTGTGGTGTTTATAGTTATGTTTATTGTGTTTATAGTTATGTTTGTGGTGTTTATAGTTATGTTTGTGGTGTTTTTAGTTATGTTTATTGTGTTTATAGTTATGTTTGTGGTGTTTATAGTTATGTTTATTGTGTTTATAGTTATGTTTGTGGTGTTTATAGTTATGTTTGTGGTGTTTTTAGTTATGTTTATTGTGTTTATAGTTATGTTTGTGGTGTTTATAGTTATGTTTATTGTGTTTATAGTTATGTTTGTGGTGTTTATAGTTATGTTTGTGGTGTTTTTAGTTATGTTTATTGTGTTTATAGTTATGTTTGTGGTGTTTATAGTTATGTTTATTGTGTTTATAGTTATGTTTGTGGTGTTTATAGTTATGTTTGTGGTGTTTTTAGTTATGTTTGTGGTGTGTTTAGTTATGTTTGTGGTGTTTATAGTGATGTTTATTGTGTTTATAGTTATGTTTGTGGTGTTTATAGTTATGTTTGTGGTGTTTTTAGTTATGTTTATTGTGTTTATAGTTATGTTTGTGGTGTTTATAGTTATGTTTATTGTGTTTATAGTTATGTTTGTGGTGTTTATAGTTATGTTTGTGGTGTTTTTAGTTATGTTTGTGGTGTGTTTAGTTATGTTTGTGGTGTTTATAGTGATGTTTATTGTGTTTATAGTGATGTTTATTGTGTTTATAGTGATGTTTATTGTGTTTATAGTGATGTTTATTGTGTTTATAGTGATGTTTATTGTGTTTTTAGTGTTAATGGTGTTTTTAAGAGTTTATAGTAATGTTTGTAGCGTTTGTAGAACTATTTCTGGTGTTTATAGTGATGTTTGTGGTGTTTATAGTGATGTTTATTGTGTTTATAGTGATGTTTATTGTGTTTATAGTGATGTTTATTGTGTTTATAGTTATGTTTGTGGTGTTTATAGTGATGTTTATTGTGTTTATAGTGATGTTTATTGTGTTTATAGTGATGTTTATTGTGTTTATAGTGATGTTTATTGTGTTTATAGTTATGTTTGTGGTGTTTATAGTGATGTTTGTGGTGTTTATAGTGATGTTTATTGTGTTTATAGTGATGTTTATTGTGTTTATAGTGATGTTTATTGTGTTTTTAGTGTTAATGATGTTTTTAAGAGTTTATAGTAATGTTTGTAGCGTTTGTAGAACTATTTTTGGTGTTTATAGTGATGTTTTCGAGTGAAAAGCGACTCCAACCGGCGCAGCTTTTAGTGGAATGTCGATGGAAGATGACGTCAAAGTCGCATGAATTCCGATCTGACGGTTCAGACTGAGGTCACACTGCAAAAGACCTGCCTGTGTCTGATTTAGGACCACATATGGAAGTGACCCAAATCAGAACAGGGAGAGATCAGAATCCATGTGGTTCAGTCTCACTGCCATGAAGAAGTCACAGTCACCTCAGAGTCTCTTCCTCTGCTTCTCTGGGTCTTCTTTCATGCCAGTTTTATGTTTATGAGTAAATGTTGCTTTTCAAATGTTTTGAGCTGTTAGAGGTCTCATTGAGCTCAGAGCCTTTATCTCTCTCACACTGCCCTCTTAATCATCGGCCCCAGAACAACCTGCCAAGCTCTGCAATGCTACAAATGTATTTAGTTATCGAGACATCAGAGCTGGCCCATGACAACGCTGCTGTGTTCCTCTTGTTTTGATGTTGGACCGCCGCTTGAAGTGACAGATAACGGCTGCTATGTTTGACCTTGTTTTCTTAGATTTTGTTTCAAATGGATGGGACCTGTGAGGCTGAAGCAATAAACCCAGGGTGTCGTGTGAGGTGATTTGTGTTTTTCTCCTGACACAGACGTAACAAGGAGAACGAATCATTCAGAGGAGAAAGTGAAGGCAGAGAGTCAAACTAGTTAAAAGCTCAAAGAGATCCAATGCAGCGTCATTTTGTTTAAACACAACTTCCTGTCTGTCTCTGCACGGTTCCTCGTGTCGGGACAAACTGTGGGGAGAAGTGAATAATCAGCAGCTCCTCTGCACCAGCCTGTACCTGTCGTTCCACAGCCCGCTGTATGTGTGACACCCACTGACGGATTTAGCTAGGGGCGACATTTTGCCCAGTGGCGGCATGGCGTCGCTGGTCGGTTTCCTATCGCTCACGCTGCACGTCACGTCAATTATAATGTCAACATGTTGGACAATGAAGCCGGTCGCAGTGGCGCCCCTCCAGTTTGTGAGCGGACAGGTTTTCTCCTGCAGAGAGGAATCCCAAGGTCAGGGGTCGGAGGCGGAGAAAGGCGGGTAATTGAACGATCAGAACCTGTAAATACAGTTTGACCTGGACCATTAACTGATTTGTACAGTGATGTAATGCTGTGTTGGTTGTTGTGTGTCTTATATCCAACAGGGACTAATATTGAATATAAATGATTGTGTGTGTGTGTGTGTGTGTGTGTGTGTGTGTGTGTGTGTGTGTGTGTGTGTGTGTGTGTGTGTGTGTGTGTGGCGTACAGCAAAATTATTACAACTCGCATACAAAATTAGTAAATAGGTGATTCCTTAAAAGTTTTCTGTAATGACCCTAACTCTGTTCAGTACAGCGGCTGTCCTTGGATTATCTTTTATGTGGCGGCCCTTTTGTCTAAAATAATAAGAACAAACCATTTTAGGTTGCGTAATTTTTTCATTTGTTGGTATTTTACTCATTAAGGCGAACTTTTAATGAAAGGCACTTATTTTCTGACTTCAGTCAAGGGGCTTGCTTGTCTAACGCAGGGGATTGAGGGCTTTCAGGGAAATTTAATTATTTGTTCCTATATATAATTCAGTTTTTGTTCAGTCTGTGTTTGACATGTAAGAATACATTTAACCCTTTTCAGAGGATTTCACTCTATATGTTGTTCTGCTCAAACTGATTTGTTCTTAAAGACTTCGGAGGTAAAAAGCAGTAATAAAATGTGTTTTCTGCTGTCTTAGCATTTTTATTTAGTAGAATTCTTTCTTTGGTGAGGTTTTGAAGGTTGTGTAATAGTGATTTAGTAACAGTGGAGACGTCAGAGTAGAAAGTGATGGCGGCTGATGAACAGCAGAGAAGTCATGACTCTGACATGAACCACCTGAGAAGGTCTCTGCTGCGTTTGTTTGGACAGGTCAGCAGCCGAGACACAGATGAATGTCCATCTCTATTATGATTCCATTACTGGAGCTAGTGTCCCATTCCCACTCTCTCCAGCCCACAGCATCTGTGGATTTCTTTATAGAGTGATCTGTCCAGATACCCACTCCTCTTCTCCACGGGGGGACACGTCTGGGTGAGCCACTGGTATTCTACACCCCTCCACACCAGGAGATGGAGAGTGAATAACGGGACAAAGCAAATAAAAACTAAGTGGACATCTTACCGTCTCCCATGAGGGCAGTAAGCTTTTTGTTTTTCAAAATAAATGAGTTTATTTTCAACTTAGAACTGTCGAATGAGCGTTCTGTGTGAGTAATCTGTTACTATATGTGAGTAATATATTACTATGTGAGTAATCAGCTTCTATATCTGAGTAATATATTACTATGTGTGAGTACTATCTTACTATGTGTGAGTAATAAATTACTATGTGTGAGTAATATATTACTGTGTTTGAGTAATATATTACTGTGTGTGAGTAATCTGTTACCATGTGAGTAATCTGTTACTATGTGTGAGTAATATATTACTATGTGTGAGTAATTTATTACTATGTGTGAGTAATAAATTACTATATGTGATTAAAAACAAACCCTCTAAACATAAATACTCTTTGTATCTATGTTTATATTGAAATCTAAAAGTGTGCAGAGTAAGAAAAGAAATTCATAAAAAAAAGCAGACGCCTGGTTCTGAGCATGTTGAGAAGAAAGAGTGAAGACGAACAGACTCCGGGTCAATAGAAGGAAGACCCCGTTGATAGTAGAGAAGTCCGTCCAGGAGTTTTACACATAACCATGTAGCACAAAAAAACAAAAAGTATCCTCTGAAACACATTTGAGATAATGACTTATTGAATCCATGAAACTTCTAAACAGGGAAACAGTGTTTCTATCCTGGACTAGATCTTGGCACAAGACCTCATCCACCTTCATGTTTGGTCAGAACTCTCTTTAGATGGATTTAGTGAGTGAAGAGGACAGAAATTAGCTGATTTCATAAAGCGGAGGTCATTTTTCATCCCGTCGCTACTTTTAACAGTTTGACGGCGGACCCCCGCTGTGGGTTGTCATGGTTTCACGTCACATCTACAACGCTGCATATTACGCAAAGGGGAGCCGCCTGCTGAAACAAAGAATGCAAACTCTGTCGTCTCTCACTCCATCGGCGTCCTGCTGCCTTTAAAGTCACAAGTCCTCCCCAGGTCCTACACTGCAAAAACTGACACTTAGATACTAAAACTGTCCACGTTTTCTCTAACGACATCATTTTTACTAGCCTTAAAACCAGGCAGAAAAGCTCAAATCTGATAATAATGTATCATTCATAAATCTTTCAGTCACACTGCAAATTATCTCGTTTTTTTTTTTTTTTATATATAAGATTTTTCTTGATTTTCATCTCTCTTCCTACATTTGGATAAAATAATTCTCACACCGGAGAAACATGATGAAATAATTTCTCTGCATTTGACCCACATATGAGGAGCAGAGGGCAGCCTGGCCTCGAACCATCAACCTACTGAGCGCCCCGCCCCCTGAGCTGCAGCCGCCGACCCGAGTTTAGCTAAATACAAGCAATGAAAGGTCGAGCGATGATCGATCAGCGCCAAAATCAGTTGATCGGAGACCCTGGAGGCCGGTTACGTGACGTTTGCATGAAGACTGAGCATGAGTTAACCAAAATCTCTCAAGAAAACACGAAGCTCGGAATTTATAACACCAATAAGGACAAAATAACTCGCCTGATAAAAACGTTTGGCACACGTAAAGTAATCACACACTTCAAATGTAATCGGCTGACGGACATAGTAAGTTAAACGCTAACGTTAGAAGATCGGCTAAAGCTAGCGGGAGTTCAGATCCAGGAGTCCTGAAGTCCCTGAAACAAGGCGAACAAAGAACATATAACAGACTGAATGAGGCGTACAAAGTTTTATTTTCACTTCCAAATGTCATACAGTTGGTTTTAAGGACATTAGGAGGGTACATTCTTTTCAACAGGTCAGAATACAAACACAATGCCGACCAGCCTTATTACTTCCACTGCAATCCTTCAAAATTAAGAGCAATTAAAATCCATTACTCGTTCCAATTTTTAAACTTTAAAGGAAAAAAATCCAAACCCGCGAAAATCGACACCGGCCGGTCAGACTTTATAAAAATAGGTGATCGGCCAAGAAAATTTCAATCGGCGCATCTCTAATGAAAAGCAATTTAATTAAGAACAATTTACTTAAAATTAGTTTTATTAGCTTCTTTTAAGGATCTCTACATTCATATAATACGACAACATTTCCTTAAGAAATATAATTTCCCAAATTCTTAAAAAGAGGAATAGAATTTGTTCCTCTACTGGGATAGATCGCAGACCATGGTCCAACTTTGTTACTTAATATTAAGCAGGAATATCCCAAAAATCCGATTTCTTTTTTTTTCAAAATACTTTTCTTTTTTTCTTAAATACTCAGTGTATATATAATATATACGTGCGTTTCTGTGTGGAAAGTTTCCTCGTAACTTTGTGTTTTAGTATTTTAAAGCCAAGGTTCAATTTTCTATCTTGAGGCCTAACGTTCACATTCTGAGCAGTAATTTTAGAAATGGCTCCAGTGTCTGATTTACTGATACGCCGAGGTCAGCGCTTTGATTTACTCACTTCCTGTGGCGCTTGTCTTGTTTGTTCTCATATGTTTTCTGAACCTTGTTTTTTTTTCATCACAGATAACTCGCCCGCCCTCTAAGGCGATCGACAGTGAGGCAGGATTTTAGATTTGATCGGCGATTTTCGATAAAGGTCAGTGTTTTTTACCTTCACGTATCTCGTCGTCTATTTCTTCTTTTTTTCTTTCTCTGAAAATAGCTTTTTTTTTTTTTTTTTTTTGTTGACTGATTGATAAAATGATTGATAAAGTGTTTCTGCGTTCATATAAGAATGTAAGGGAGGCAATAATGTGAGTGGATGTTAATCTGTTTGTTGTTGATTGATGCCATTCTCTCCGGCCCTTAATGACCTGCCACATGGTGGGGAAAAATGAGGTCAAAGGTCATCGGATTCAGATCAGTGGAGCTCTTGCCCGCTGCCGCCGTGGTCATCTCGCTGCGTCTCTGATAAGGACAAACAGTGTTTGTTTGTTTTTCGTGTGGTTATCCATGTCGGATGTGAAGCCGGGCCTTCCTCCAAAAGCAACAGACGGAACCAGAAATAGAAGGTTGAGATATTGAAAGGAGTCCAGATGAGAAGAAAACACAGGATAGAAAAACGCTGACCAGAAGAACGGTGAAGGATCTCACAGGAACTAGACATTACATTTATTCTGCTCGGCGTTCCAAATATCTCTTCAAGTAAAAGAAGAAAGAAAAAAATATATATATATATATATCTATAATTTTGTTTTTGTCACAGCGTGAGATACTCTCAGACTTTTGGACCAAACCACATTGTTAAAATGATCCATTAATCCGGGGAGTGAGCCCGTACCCCGCTCAGCACCGTTCCCTGTCAGCCCATTTGTTATGAGAGAGCTGGAATGTGTCTGGTGCTTCATCACGGCGAGAAGCGCTGAGTGGCGACTCTGCAGCAGGAGGCCACATGGCCGACATTCGTCTTCGTGCTGTTTAACACACTCACGCTATAAGAAAAACAAGGAGGTGACTCCGTCCAGCCGCCATAATTAATCTGTGTGTTCGGACACCTATTTGATCAGGACCAGATCTACTTAGCTATTGGAGCTCTCATGGGGGCTGGCCGCCATTCCCCATGTGTACCAATGAGTCTAGGGCGCCTTTGACCTTGTCTCCGGTTCGGCAACCCAACCGGACCAGCAGCTGTGGAGAAGGTCTGATTCCCGCAGCATCAGAGTCAGTTCTTCGTGCTTGTCCATTTTTCCTGCTTCCAGAACATCAACTTCAAGGACAAAATGTTCCTTTCCTGTTTGTTATGTCCCACCAGTGAGATGACCAGTGTTAACCCGACTTCACTTGTCCTCGGTTATAATCTTATGGCTGATCGGTGTATAAAGAATGGAGACACATGCTGGCAAAGCTGACGTTTGATCGATTGTGACTCTGCTGCGTTTTTCACACCTTCAATAAAGGTCCAGTGTGTAAAAAAAAAAAAGAAGACCTTGGGCTTGGAGCAGAAGGCTACCGGTTCTGGAGAGATGGCGGGCTGAGAGCCCAAGGTCTCGAGGGAGGGGTCAGGTCCGGGCGGGGATCGGGGGCGCTCTGAAGTTCACACAGAATGCCGTCAGCCTCCTTCCCTGTGTGGCTGCAGGGAAAGAGGCTGGCGGCGCCGACCCGAGGCTCCGGGCTGGCGGAGGATTCTCTGAAACTTTGTGTTTTCTTAAACGGCGAGGATTTTTGCTACGTCGCTTTTTCTTGTGTTAAATAATGAGTTTGATCATCTGTCAAAAACAACAAAAAAAACAGTTTTTCAACTTAAAATCACGAAATCCCTCTCCAGAACCAGCGCCTGGCTCGTCCTTAAAGGAGACACATGGACATGGAGAGTGAGGATCCGTTCCCATGGAGATAAAAGGGATTTTTTTCCCAAACTAACGTTAAATAAAAATCCTATTCTGCTTAAAAGTCCGTCAGAAAATATAGTTCTGAATATAATATTCCTTATATTCAAAGAGATGGCCCTGATTTTTACACACTGTCCCTTTAAAACATGTCAGCCCTTTAAAGTCAAAGAAAGAACTGATAAATTTAGTTGAGAAAAAGTGGAGTCCAAAGGAGAAACGGTTTTCAGGCACGGATGTTTCAGTGAAAGTTTTATCTGAAGTCTCGGAGCCAAGAATGTTGCTGTTCTCGTCCGTTCTGTGATCCACTCTGAGCCGACCAGCCGCTGAACCCGACACACCAACACCAGAGTCGTTCCGGCCTACGCCGAGATCCGATTCAGGGCTTCTCTCGGTTTCCTTGCCAGCGAGGTCGTCCGCCCGTCTGTCTCCCCGGCAGCTTCTTTATCGGAGCGTTTGGACGACCGACTGTCTCATTAAGAGCAGGTGACGAGGACAAGATGAAGATGGAGGTCGGTGCTGGATCAACGGAGACTTAAGCAGTTAGTCCACTGTGGAGTGAGACTTATCCAGAACCTAATCTTCTACGTCTGTCTGTCTGTCTGTCTGTCTGAATAGTTAGATTTTTCCCTATTTTTACATTTAGTCACATTCCAACTCGTCTCCTGCTGCTGTCATTGGGGTCGGGGTCAGAGTTCACGGTCTATCCACATGAGCCAAAATGGAGTTTTTCCAGTTATGGGAACATCTTTGAACCAAACTTTCTGGTTCTCCCCCAAAGAGTCATAATGTTAGGAAACAACGTCTCATTTTCCTTTTCAGCGTGTAGAAATGTTTTCATTTGTTTTTGAATAGTACTATAACTATTAGTAGCACTAATGCTAGAGGCAGTGTGCGAAGCTAGGGGTCATTACACCCAGGTGCCCTCCATCGCTCGCTACCCGTCATACTTTACACCCGACCCCAACACCCATCCAAGAAGGTGGGGGTCCCACAGGGCAGCGGCTCCACCTTCTTAGGTGTGTATTCACCGGGTCACAGATTCGCTCTTAGTCTGACCTGAACTCTGAAACCACTTTGCCTTAGGAGACCCTACTAGGAGCTAACAGCTTTGACAGCACAGCTCTCAGGGTCAGGGGGGCACACAACCCCCCACCCCCCATTTGAGGTGCTGCCTCAAGTGAAGGAGTTCAAGTATCTCTGGTTTTGTTCTGAGTGATGGGGAAATGGGCCGTGAGACGGACAGGTGGGGCGGAGCAGCATCAGCAGTACTCATGGTGTCGTATCGGTCCGTTGTGGTGAGGACAGAGCTGAGTCTGAAGGCAAAGCTCTCAATGTACCGGTCCAACTGCGTTCTAACCCTCACCTCTGGCCAGGAGCTCCGGGTCGTGACTGAAAGAATGAGGTCAAGGATACAAGCGGTTGAAATGAGCTTCCTTTGAAGGGGGCTGGACTCGGCTTTAGAGAAAAGGTGAGGAGCACCGATATCCGGAGGAGATCCAGAACTCGCTGGAGAGTGTTGCTGGGCAGAGGGACGTCTGGAATACCCTTCGTAGACTTCTTCCACGAGGGGAAGGATCCGTATGGATGGATGGATTATCATCAGTACTTTTCTGTGGTAGGGCGTCGCTCAGGAGGTCCTGTGTCTCCCTGGTCTTACTGGTTCTGGCTCCTTAGGAGTCAGGTGACACGGGCCCTACTGGAATGGGTCAATGCTGGCCCGAGTTGTAAAGTGCTTTGGGTGTTCCGACAGACCACAAAGGTTCTACATAAATACTGTTCACTTAAGTAATACCATTACAGTAACAATGTTTTATAATTATCATTAAACACAGAATACCTTCTTTTTTATGCAAATAAAACAAACATCCTGTCAATATGTAGTTATTTACTAAAAGACCTGAGAGTATTTGTCTCTATGTTTACAAGAATACAGGAATAAAACCTAAAGGTTGTTTCAGGTACTACAATGTAAAATACACATCTCTCTGAGTATCTCTCAAATACTCTATAGCCAGTTGTCTCCTGCGCCTTCCACTTCAGCATCCCTGTTCAGCCCACTGAGCCCCCAGTTCCCCCCCAAAAAGGAACATCAAAAGAGAAAAAGGCATCAAGAATGGACACAGTTTCAAGAGAGCGCCTCGTCACATCGTGATGTCTGCAGCATGTTTTCTTCAAGTGTTGTGTTGTGGTATTTGCAGCTTGTTTTCTTAATACGTTGTTGTAATATTTGCAGCCTGTTTTCTGAAAGCTGCTCATGTGTTGTCAAATTGATGAAGATGTTTTCATAATTTGTTGTGGTTTTCACTATTTGCGGCGTGTTTTCTTAACGAGTTCTGGTATTTGCAGCACGTTCTCCACATGCTGCTCACGGGTTGTCAAGTTGATGAAGATGTTTTTTCTGAATTTGTTTGTGTTTTGTCTATTTGCAGCCTGTTTTCTGATTTTGCGGCGTGTTTTCTCCTGTCAGCCCCCGCTGACATCACTTTATATCCGCATTTAAGTGAGATGCCATCTGTATTGTGTTCAGATTTCCTTGGACTCGGCTGTTTGAGGCCGTAACTCATTGTTCTGTGGACATTTGTGTCTTTGTTTGTGAGGAAGAGTGGAGGTGGAATCCATCCCTCTGAGTTTTAGTAGCGGAGCTGCAGTTGGCAGCATCCTTCTCTCTCTAGTTCAGATTTCATCCCAAATCCTCCAACCAAGTCCAAACCTTTAAATTATTATGTTAATGTTTCCTGGACCCGACGGAGATTTTATTCAGAGGTCGAAGGTCACTGAGTTCAGTCACACTTTTAAAGGTCGCTGTGGTTGAGAGGAAGATAGACGGTTTTAGATGATTTGTTCCACTTCTGGCCTGCGCAGACTTACAGAACGTTGTTTGGTCCTCTTCTCCTCCTCATTTTGTTTTCTGTGTGTGATCTTCCCTCCGCCTTTCTTCCTCTTCCTCTTCCTCTTCCTCTGCCTCTGATCCGTGAGTCTTCAGACGTGGGGAGTGTTAGCGGGGAAACTGTGAGCCAAGAAAGAAATGATTGAAACGACTGCCTCAGTTTCATAACGCCAGCATTTCTCATCTTTCTCCATAATCCTGCTCCTTCATGATGCCCCCTTGTTTTCTGACAGTCCCTAGATTTATCTCCGCTTTAATTACGACATAAAAGAAGATGAATCTCGTCTGTTGGACTCGCTCCGGTCTTCTAAGCGCCTCCTTTCTCCTCTAATCGTTTCGTTAGTCCACAATAAGTTATTTGTGGAAGTTACTTTGAGAGACAGGAGGTTTTTTTTAGCTCAAGGGCTAATTTTACTTTATCGATATAATATGAATTATTATTTATCATTATATTTATATTACAATAATTATTATTTATTATTATATTAATATAACATGAATTATTTGTATTATATATTTATATTACATTAGATTTTATTTCTTATGCTATTAATATTAAGTGAATTATTATTTATTATATTATAGCACAATAATTATTTATTATTATATTAATATGACATTCATTATTCGTTATCGTTATATTTATATTACAGTAGTTATTTATTATAATATTCATATTACATTAATAATTATTTATTATTGTATTTATATAACATTAATTATTATTAATTTATTTGTGTTTTTTTTTTTTTTTTTTTAAGCCAAGAGGTCAGAAACTAGAATAATATATTATTATTATTATTATTATTATTATTATTATTATTATTAATACTTCTAGTGTCGGTCCAGAGTCTGGATAAATGTGGAGGGTCTCATCAGGAAGGGCTTAAAACTTCCTTCTGTGGAACACACACACATGTACACACGCACATACACACGCATGTACACACGCACATACACACACATGTACACACGCACATACACACACATGTACACACGCACATACACACCCACACACATTTACACAGACACACACACACACACATGTAAACACACACTCACACCCACACACATTTACACAGACACACACACACACACACATGTAAACACACACACACACACACACAAATGTAAACACACACACACACACATTTACACAGACACATACACACCCACACACATTTACACAGACACACACACACACACACATGTAAACACACACACACACACACACATGTAAACACACACACACACACATGTAAACACACACACACGGCTCCTCTCAGGAACCATCTGGGCCTTGAACACAACCTGTTGAGACAGAAGAGTTTTCATACATTAAACTGCAGCATCAGAGGTTCAACAAACACCTGCAGCATTTATGAAACACTAAAGAAACATTTGATGAGGCTGAAATCAGACGTTACTTTGTGCGACAGACGAGTTCCAGTTTGTGGGATTAGAGAGACAGAAGAATGAAAACAGAGACGTGCGGCGGCCTGTGGACGGGAACCAGCTCATCGTTTACAGACGTTCTACTTCAGCTAATTCTGCTGCGAATGGAAAAAGAAAATACATCTCGTGTCGCCGGGGGGGAAAGGTGGTCCAGTTTTCATTGGCAGATCCTCTGGTGTTCATTGAGCAGGAATGCGTTCCATTGGCCGCGGGGGCCATCAATCTTCGGACCACTTTGTTCTGGTGGCGTGACGCCTGAGCGCTCCTCGGGGACAGACGGCAGAGCGGCGTGTTGTCGTCTTTGTTTACGTACTTGTATTCATACGTTCAGAGGGCAGGAATGAAGAAGGTGGAGAAGAATAAAGGTGGAGGAGCGGCAGACGGACCCCGGCGGGTCCCTCCGGGCTGCTGGCTTCTCTCTCGGCCGGGCCCCTATCACAGATCACAGGCCTTATCATGATGGATCGGCGCACCTTTATCAGCCCGTCCCACGACCAAAGACACAAACACGTCTCTGTGTCCGGCAGTCAGGAGGTGAACGGAGGGTTAGGTCGTCGTGACCTCACGCCGTTTACAGCTGCAGCGCTACAAAGTCTCTTTACAATGGTAGAGAGGCGCTGTGGGACAAAAGTACACAAAAACACAAACGATTGTACACATACACACGTGTGTGTGTATATATATATACACATATAGATATAAACATATATATATATATATACATACATACATATCTCTTGATTTGTGTTTTGTCTATTTGCATGTGTTTTCTTAAGTTGCAGCGTGTTTGTCAGCCAGCGTATTTTGAATTGAAATTGCTGACTCGTCAGAATTCAACAGTAGACATTCTATATATTTGTGGTGGGTATCTGATTGGTGGATATCTGTGATGAAGAACCACATACACATAAATAGATTATTTGTTTAGTAAATGTCGTTAGAGATTTATATAATGAAGGTTTCTACTTTTCAAAATGTCATTATAGATATTTATAATCAGAGTTTTGACTAGAGGACATGAGGTTACAGATGTCAGCAGCAAATATCCAGTTTAGTCAATAAATGTTGTATAACACACACACACATGCACACACACACGTGTGTAAATACACACACAGACATACAAACTCACACTTACACACAGACACACACACTCACAGACACACACTCACAGGCATACACATTCACAGACACACACGCATGCACTCACGCACACATGCACTCACGCACACACCCACACGTACTCACACACACGCACACACCCACGCGTACTCACACACATGCACACACCCACACGTACTCGCACACACCCACGCGTACTCACACACATGCACACACCCACACGTACTCACACACACCCACACGTACTCACACACACCCACACGTACTCACACACACACACACACATGTAAATGAGTGATTCTGTATTTCCCCGTTGGCCGACTGTGGAATAAAAGTGATGAAGTGTGAACTTGTATCACATGTCTCACTCGTCGCGCTGCACTATATAAAGTGTAAAACATACAAATGTAAAAGTGTTGGTGTGAAATAATTAAATGTGGCGTCTGCTTTTCGATGACTCGACAGGAAATACTGACAATTGAAGACAATAAAAATAAACAAAGTGTTTTCAAGATTATTGCAGGTTACCCTGATCTAGGATGTGGAATCAGCAAAATATCATGAGTGTGTGTGTGTGTGTGTGTGTGTGTGTGTGTGTGTGTGTGTGTGTGAGTTAATGTGTGTGTGAGAGTGTAGTTGCCTGTGAGTGTTTTTGATAGTGTGTGTGAGTGTCTCTGTGTGCGTGTATGTGTGTTTGTGCATGTATGTCTGTTGTGTGTGTGAGTGAGTATTTTTGTGAGTTAATGTGTGTGTGTGTGTGTTTTTGAGGGTGTGTGTGTTTGAGAGTGTGTGTGTGAGTGTCTCTGTGCGTCTGTGTTTGTTTGTGTATGTGTGTGTGTGAGTGAGTGTGTGTTTGTGTATGTATGTGTGTGTGAGTGAGTGAGTTTTTGTATGTATGTGTGTGTGTGTACATGTGTCTGCGTGTGTGTTTGTGTATGTATGTGTGTGTGAGTGAGTGAGTTTGTGTATGTGTGTGTGTGTGTTTGTGTATGTATGTGTGTGTGTATGTATGTGTGTGTGTGTGTACATGTGCTCTTATTTCAGGACCCTCAGTGAAGGCTGACACTGATTCTCCTTGTGACAAGCTCCTCTAAGGCAGCGCTCCTCCTTCCGACCTCTCTCTCTCTGTCTCTCTCTCTCTCTATCCCTCTCCCTATCTCTCTCTCTCTCTATCTCTATCTGCTCCATGAGGAGTTGAAGAGTTGAATCATGGGTCAGCACTTTTTTTTTTGCACAAACGGAGCCAGACTGGATTTCCAGATGCTGAATTCTCCATCTATCTCTGCTCATCGTTCTGATACACCCACAGTCTCCCCCCCCCCCCCCCCCCACAGCAAAACACACAAGCACACAAGGTGACTTTAACATCATCCAACAAACAGTAAACAACAACAACAACACAGCCCGCCTTCTTCCGGCGCTGTGGGGAGGACAAATGGACGCATGTCAGCGCTGTAATTGGTTCCAGGGGAAGAGATCAGATGAAAAGCACTGAGTGGACACTTCCGTTAGGAGGGGAAAAACCCACTTTAGCTGTGATACTTCAGGCAGGTTCTGTGTGTGCGTGTGTACGTGTGTGTGGGTGTGTGGGTGTGCGTGTGTACGTGTGTACGTGTGTGTGTGTGTGGGTGTGCGTGTGTACGTGTGTGTGTGAGAGTGTCCACCAGTGGCAGTTTGCCAGCGACTTCATGGTTGGCTGAACATCCATTTGTCTGGAAAAGGAAGCACACAAGCTCAGGAAAATACAAATATGTCCCAAAATCAAGACATCATGTTGGTTCTGGAGGAGATGTTCGAGGCGCTGTGAGTTAATAATGCCGAAGAATAACTGCGTGCAGCTGTTTGACACTGGAACATCTGTCCCAGAGGATTTTTACTGACATTGTGTTTCCATCTCAGCCCACGTCTTTCCGCGCTTATTTTTTCCCTGGCGCTCGTTTCCAAACGTGAACAAGATGAAACCGTTTCTGTCCTCCGGATCAGCGCTTTTAAACTTTCAACCTCCGCCAAGGAGGTTTGTTTGTGTGCTTCGTAAACTTGAGGACGGATCTGCAGGAAATTTTACCCCGAGGTAGTGTTCGTCATTCTACCGAGAGGATTACATGTTGGTGACGTAAGGTCATGACCTCAGGATGTGACGTCATAATAATGACTTAACATCTGAAAGATGGAGCGCTTCTGCAGCAACTCATAAGTTAATGGACGTATTTGTTTGACGTCTTTACAGACGAAGCGTTTGTCATATCCTAGACCTGATGACATTTTTTATTAAATTATCTAATTCAATTCAAACAACTTCATTTGTTCCACCAGGGATAAAGAATTAAGGGATGAGTAATGATGTCAAGGTGATGTCATAATGAACTTTTCTTTACCATTGCATTATTGAAAGGGCAATTTTGTAGTTCATGGCAATAACTCAAAACTGAATGGAGAGATTTTCATGACATTTCACTCAGCGGTAGTTCTTAAACGCTGGACTTTACTGTTTCTGCCAGGAATTCCTGTTGATTTTTGCGACAGTCATTTAGTATCAGAGTTTACCTCTGACAGTGGACTTAATCGCTTTTGTTGTTGACCACAGTTAACAATTACATTTTAATTTTAGTTAATTTAGTATTTACTATGTGTGAGTGATCTGCTACTATGTGTGGGTAATCTGTTACTATGTGTGAGTAATCTGTTACTATGGGTGAGTAATCTGTTACTATGGGTGAGTAATCTGTTACTATGGGTGAGTAATCTGTTACCATGGGGGAGTAATCTGTTACTATGGGGGAGTAATCTGTTACTATGTGTGAGTAATCTGTTTCTATGGGGGAGTAATCTGTTACTATGTGTGAGTAATCTGTTACTATGGGGGAGTAATCTGTTACTATGTGTGAGTAATCTGTTACTATGGGTGAGTAATCTGTTTCTATGTGTGAGTAATCTGTTACTATGGGGGAGTAATCTGTTACTATGTGTGAGTAATATTTCTCCTCTCTTGACATCATTATGTTACATAAACATGAAAGTAAACAATCAGGGAACTTGTTCAGAAACTCTTTGATCACATTTGGTAGAAATAAAAGTTCTTGTTCTTGTACAGAGTTTGTGTGGGACAGAACCAGGACTCTCCATTTGGACCAGCTGGAGGGAGAATGAACCCAAAGATGTGCCAGAAATGGGACTCTGACTACAGAGGGGGATTCTGGTAATAAAATACCACATATGTCCACCAGAGGGAGTTACTCGCTCACACTACAAACTTTGACGTGACGTAAATCAATGTTTATATTAACATCTATCTCACAGCAAAGAACTGCCAAAACCTGGAAACCCCAGATTCCGGGCCTGTTGAGAAGAACATTGCTCAATAAAAACATTTTATCTGAGTCGGCGAGAACGGTGTCTGGTACTTTGTGTCTCAGTGTAAGTGTTTATTGGTTACCATGACAACGAGACAGGAGCATCAGAGAGAGGACTTTAAATTGGCTGTCAGCCTTAAATCAGAAGCATCGGCCTCACTCAAGGACACACACATACACACACACATACACACACACCGACACGCACACACACCGACACACACACCGACACGCACACACAAACACACACACACTCACATATACAGACGCACACAGACACACACACCGACACGCACACACAAACACACACACCGACACACAAACACACACACCGACATGCACACACAAACACACACACCGACACGCACACACAAACACACACACCGACACACAAACACATACACCGACACGCACACACATACACACACACCGACTCGCACACACAAACCGACACACATACACACACACCGACACAAACACACAAACCGACACGCACACACAAATACACACACACACGGACACGCACACACAGACACGCACACACAAACACACACACCGACACGCACACACAAACACACTCGCATACACAGACTCACACACACCGACACGCACACACAAACACACTCACATACACACACAGACACGCACTCAGACACACGCGCACACACACAAACTCACACACATACACACACACAGAAACGCGCACCCAAACACACACATACACAAATACTCACATACAAATACACGGACACGCAAACAAACACACACGCACTCAGATACACACACAGACATGCACACACAAACACACACACATACAAACACACACTTACAAAAACACACTCAGACACACGCACAGTACACACACACACAATAAAACTAACAATCACACACACACTTTTGTGTGACTCACATTGACTCTCTCTCCATTTTCAAATCTCATCTCTTCAAACTGACACACTCAGTTTTTCCTTCCTCACACTCTTCCTCTTGTTCATGAAACATTTCTCCTGATGATTTTAACGACCTTTTGTTACATTGTTTTTACATTTTTTAACTCCGTCTCGTCAGGTGACCTTGACTGTTTTGAAAGGCGCCTATGAAATAAAATGTATCATTAATATCCGTCCGGGTTTTAGGCCGGACCGTCCGGGTTTGAAACATCGTGTCGGTCCAACGCCGCGACCTTGAGCCGGACGCCCGTTTGTCCTCCTTTTGAGATTATGTTGCGTAGTGGATTATTTTATTCTTATTTTATTCCTAAACAGCGACTCTGATTATGATAAAGTCTGAACAACAACAACAACAAATCAAACAAATGTTTACTGTTGACATCGGGGGGAGAGAACGCTAACGTAGCTGTTAGCTCGCTAACGTAGCTGTTAGCAGCTCATAGCACTGAGACAATCTGTATGATGCCTTCAATGTCTATTCACCAACAACCGGAATTGTAACGTTCTGGCCATCATGATGTGTTCAAGTGTAATCTAGTAAAATGTTTTTTTCAGGATTCATTTGTGGATCTTTTCATGACAGTTTTTTAAATCGATATTGGAGAGAGAATTGTGCCAAATGTTATTCTTTAAGACGTTACCCTCCCTGGTGCCCCAAGTCTCATGTTCTGCCCAAGTCACACAGTTTGCAGCGCGCGGTGAACCGGGTCTGGGCTTCAGGAGGTCCCTCGAACATCAGAAACACGACGTCACTGTTTCCCTGCAGGAAGAGAGAGCTGAGTCCGCTCAAGTCTCTGACTGCCGTGTCACGCCAACCCCGATAAAGACACAAATATCTAACTTCATCCGGACTCAGAACGTACACAGAACCGACCGAAGATACTTACCCTACGTACTTATGTCCGTGTGTGGGAATGGACCGGGTCAGAATCTGGACGTTACGACTTCACGCTCTCTGAAACTCACTGGTCTTAGAAACGTTGGTGATTTTATTCAGAAATGGGGTTTTAGTTCAGCATTCCAGCCAAAATAAAACATGAAATCCAAATCAAATAATGAAATGTAAACACGTTTACACAAATCCACAATGAGATGGAGGACCGATCTGAATCTTCTTCTTTGGGCTGTTCATCATCAGATCTTCTGCCTCCATCTTCCTCCTGTCCTTCTGACCTTCTCTGTACTTAAACACATCAGTTGAAAAAAAACAGATTTGTGTCGATGTAGTTGGTTAAATAACATTAATACCTATAATTTCCCACAGAAACATCAATCCAGACCTTAATGTTCAGAAATGTGTTTCTGCTAAAGTTCCGTGTTTGGCTGCGTCATAGACTTTGTACATAGTAGAAGCCCCTTTTCATATCCGTTACATTTTTCCTTCGTCTTTTATTTTTTACAAACTCAAACTTAGTTGGTACATTCATAATTAATGACATTTATCGCAGTTGTGTTTGTGTGGACAGGAAACGCATCACAGCGAGAATAATCCAAACTTACTCCCCCCCCCTTCTTCTTAATCAACAGTTCTATCCCCACACAGATTAGCCATAACATTATAACCACTGACTGGTGAAATCAGAGGTCCTTGATTATCCAATTTATCTTCCATCTCTGCCGGTGAACATTTTGTCATCAAACCTAATTGATTAGAATCAGGAGAAATAGTCAAACGTAAGGATCTGAGTGACTGAGAGGAAGTCCAACTTGTGATGCCAAGAGGACTGGGTCAGGGCATCTCCAGAACCGCCAGTCTTGTTGGATAGTGCTGGTTTGCAGCCTTAATCAAATTAAAGGCGCTAGACCAAAGTCTGTATTCTACAGAGAGAAAATGTTAATTCTGGTTCTGAAAAGAAGGGTGTAAGAACCCACAGTCCGTCACAGAGCCCCCCTGGTGGCACCTGGGCACTATTAGACACATGGTTTTAATGTTTTGGCTGGTCACTTAGGCAGGTGGTTTCAATGTTTTGGCTGGTTACTGTGGGATCCTGCCTCTCCCCTGATTACCTGGTTACCGCATCTATAGTTATACGCATCATTAATGTTACAGTAAAATACTGTAAAATTCAAAACAAAAATTTAATGTGGCAGATTATGGTGAATAAAGAAACAGTAAATAACATTATTATCTATCAGAATGTGTGGAAAACACTTGATTTTACTGTGAAAACACAGACTTTTGATAAAATTACCGTAAACGGATTATTCCGTCTAAATGACAGATTTTTCTGGTTTAAACATTTAAATTTACAGTAAAAACAAAACAACACTTTTCAACATTTAACAAGATTATTCTGTTGTTTTACAGTAACAAGATGCTAAAGATACAGTATTTATTTATGTAATAAAGGAAAAATGAAAAGTCTTGATTTATTGTGGTTTTATTGTCGTTTTATGAGCGGCCCCTGGGAACCGTAAAGACTTTGACATTAAATCTATTTTACAGTCATAATGTCTTATTTTTATGAAGATGTTTACGTTGAGTTACTTTATCATGTCTTTTTTTCATATATATGTTTTGTGGGAACTAACTGGGATCCAAATAAGTAAACAAATAAACATTGTCACCGTATTTTCTACGCCAAAACTGTAGCTATCGGTATTTTACTGTAAATTACACGGATTGTTTTTTACAGTGTAACATGGGGGTATGATAATCTCTGGTTACCCATTATGCCTCTGGTTAATAACAGAACACAGTGTTTCCTCCATCCATTGACCATTTTGCTTTTGTTTGTTTTATAATTTTTTTTTTTGTCCTGTTTATTGGAGTAATAAGGAAAGGTTGGGGGATTGAGGACTGTGTTTGTATGTTATGTTTTTTATATTGTGTAAAATTTGAAAATACGTTGAATTTACCAAATTATGAAGGAAAACAAAGTCAAATCCTGTTTCACCAGAATAAAAGTCATTAGTGTGAGAAATATTTGTAGGTGGGATTACTTGATGCAGAATGTCTCATCTCAAGTTCTGCCCACGCAGAGCATCTGTGGTTCTGATTCTTGTGGGTCAGACTTTTAAGAGAGGAGACGTTTTCTTTAATTACTTGAAAATAAAATCATAAACAGAGAGTGAAAACATTTTCATGAAAAACCACAGGCCTACAACTCTGATCAATTTAAACATTTAGTAATAATTAAAGCCCCGACTGATTATAATAAAACATATATTTTATCAGTATTCATTTCTAAACACGGTTTGTCACTAAACGTGTTCATGCGGCCTGATTTATGTCGTTAAATTAGAATCGGGTCATTTTCGCGCACATTTCTCACTCGGCGCGCGCTGCTTCTCAGCGCCTGCGCAGGACGCGAAATAAGATTATATTTATTTATTTGGGTTTTTATTTGAATCATTTATTTTCCATAGGAGCTGAAGGCTGCCTGGTTTTTTTTTCCTCTCTCTGTTTTTCGTTTGTTTATTTAGCGCTTTGTTGCCGGCGGTAAAAGATGCGCACCTCCTTTCTGTCAGGAAGCCGCTCCAACCGGAACACACGCGCACGTGCGCGCGCGCACGGACACATACACACGTAAATATAATTATGTGAATATATTAAATATAATAGATATTTATCAGGTAAGAAACAGAGCGCGTAATAAAGGGTATCAATTATAATATAAAATAATAAAAATGATTATTATATAAAATCAACTTAAATCTTAAACTGAAGAATTTTATTATATATCGTTCCTTTTTCATTTCCCAAAAAGGCAAGATGTTTTATATAATTGATGCCCACTTAAACCACGTTTTTAATCAAATTATAAAGAGATCATTTTCAGATTAGAATAAATTACATATTAATTTATCAGACCTTTTTTTTTTTTTTTACTCCCTCTACTATTAGCGAATTTAATTCACAAAAAAGCACCATGTAAAATTTAACGAACAAACCGAAACAAGTGTAGACTTTAGAGCCTACATGCACGTGATTTACCGTCACACGTTAAAACTACGTAATAACGTATTTATTCCAGTTATTACCATTACCTTAATTTTATTCCTTTTAAAACCATAAAAGTATCATTGAGATGATTTTTCTCCTTGACAAATGGCATCATAAAGAATCATCATGTGTTTCATCAGGGATCAGGAGCATGAAGATCCAGTGAGAGCAGATCTTTCAGGTTCAGATCATTTTCCTGACTCAAATTCATTTCATCTGTTTTTACGAATTCACTGCGGCAGCAGGAAAAAATAAAAAGTCCAGGGAGTGAAGAAAGATTTTCTTTCTCCCATCAAACAGGTCGGGAGATAAGATGGAAGCAGAGAAACTAATGAGAAGAAGCCAGTGGTGGGAAGATCAGGATTCTGCAGGGAGGGCGGAAGTCCCAGAAATAAAATAAGAAACGTGAAAGTGATAATAAAAAAATTAAAAAAAAGTAATGACGATTATTATTATTATTGATTTGTTTCACTTGAAGCTGAATTGATGAAAACGTGAAGAAAATAACCGTTAATTATTTAAGGACAGAAGCCTCCTCGGCAGGAGTGACAAAACATTTAAAGGTAAAACTGCAGCTGATAGAAATGCATAAATAAATACAATTGTTGTTGGTTTTTAAATGTTTTTTTTTATGAACAGAAGCAAGAAAATTTGCATTTTCTTGTCAGGAAATTGACATTAATAAAACATTTTAAGGGCCAAAGTTGAAAGATTAAAAAATACTCACAACTTATTTTTGGCCAGAAAAAAGAAAAGAAAAGAAATCACATTTTTATGGCCGGAAATATCAAAAAAGTGCATGTTTTTAACGCTTAACGATAAAATGATAATCACTACATTTAACATAAATCAAATAAAAATGAATCCCCCCATTTTCCAGTTTAGAACCATTTTTATCACCTTCAGTTTTATCTCCTAATTTTTCCTACTTCCTCTCTTAAGGCTGCCGCCCTTAAATGATAAATGTTCTTTTTTTAATGTTTTCAATAAATCATCGCCGTTTTCATCAAATCGGCTTAAAATGGCTCAAATAAGTCAATAATCTATCACTCATTTAAGTTTTTCTGACTTCCACCCTCAGACGGTGGTGAGTTAGTGATAAACTAAAACGCTCTGTGGAAAACAGTAAATTTAAGTAAATCTTTTAATTCATCATGAATCATTAAAATAAAAATCACAGTCAGGAAAAAAAAAAAAGCGTCGTCAGCTGAATTCTGCGGCTTTATTTCATTTTAATCATTATTTCTGTTGAGGTGGATTTTACTTTATAATCACGAGATATGACAGGATGATAGGAATATGTTTTTTCTATTATCAACATCTAAAAATAGCTCACATGACCCTTGACTAGAAACAAAACGAGCCTAGAACACAGTTGAGTGTTATTATCGTGTTATTACCTGGTATTTAAATATGAACTGTAAAACAATACACTTATTTAATATGCTATGAGTGTGTGTGTGTGTGTGTGTGTGTGTGTTTGTGTGTTTGTGTGAGTGTGTCTGTGTTTGTGTGTGTGTCTGTGTGTGAGTGTGTGTTTGTGTGTGTGTGTGTGTGTGTTTGTGTGTGTGTTTGTGTGTGTACCTCACATACAGTAAATGAATGAAGTCAGAGGGCTCCTGTCCCTCATCACCTCCTGACTCCACCTCCTCCCCTCCACACACACACACACACACACACACTCACACACACACACAGGCTGAGAGCTTGGAGGAAAAGACGGGTACTCCTCCTCCTCCTCCTCCTCACTCCACCTCCTCCTCTTTCTCCATTCACTGAGCGCGCTCAGAGCACAGACCTCTTCCTCCCTGAATGGACTCCCATCAGTCTTTCTGCCGCTGAGGAGATCTGGACTCCTCACTGACTTGAGTTTCTCTTTATTTCTCCTCCTGCAGCTGCTCTGTCAAGAGGAGTTCTGCGTTGAAGTCGGTGAAGTTCTGTCGGACCGGAGGAGTTTCCCCAGCGGCTGCGTGGTGTCGCAACCAACTGATGGACAGAAGAAGAAGCGGCGAGGACTTGAAGGAAGAAGAAAAGAAGTGAGAAAAAAAAGTTTCTGACAGTGAGACTAAGTCCTGAGACTTTAGTCGGGGGGGTCGCTGATTTGGGTTTGGGTTGGCCAGACTCAGGGAGGGAGACAGGTAGACAGACAGACAGACTACATTTTAAAAATAGCCTACCTTTGTCCTGGTTTACTCCCCTGGACCACAATGGGATCAGACGTACGTGACCTGAACTCCTTGCTGCCCCCCCTCCCGCCGGGCCCCAGCCCCGGCTGCCCGGCCCTGCCTGTCAGCACGGCCCCTCAGTGGGCGCCCGTCCTGGACTTCCACACGGCGGCCTCGCCGTACTCCTCTCTGGCGGCCCCACACACCTCCCTGGGGCCCCACTCCTTCATCAAGCAGGAGCCCACCTGGGGGGCCACCAGCGACCCCCACCATCTGGACACAGACCCCCACTGCGGCCTCAGCGCCTTCACCGTCCACTTCTCGGGGCAGTTCACGGGAACCGGGGCCTGCAGGTACGGGGCGTTCGGAGCGCCACCTCCACCGCCGGCCACAAGCCAACCGCCGTCGGTGGCCGCACCGCACCACCACCAGCCCCCCAGCAGGATGTTCAGCAACGCTCCTTACCTGACCAACTGCATGGACACGCAGCAGGCGGCCCGCAACCAGACAGGTACACTGTAAAAAAAAATACAATTAAAATAAATCTATGTGATTTTACAGTAAAATACCGTCAGCTGTGTTTGCCTGAGTTTTGGCGTAAAAACTATGTACAAGATATTACGTTAAATTTACATTAAAATAGATGCAATGTTTGTTTACAGTAAAATAGTTCATTATTTAAAATGACAGTAAACTACATTAAATTCAGACTTTTTAAATCCTAGATTTCAACCTTAGTTGGCAGATATATACCGTATTTTCAGCCTCTTGGTTCAGAAGAATCTTTGGTTTGGTCCTGCTAAATGGTTCAAGTTGTTTATTTAAGTTTTCATACAAGCAAAAATATACGGTAATAATAACATCATGGTATTTTTTTAGGCAATGGATCCAAAAGTTCTGAGTTTCCACAGTAACATTCTGTGTTTTTTCCACGTCTTTTGATCTTAAATGTTAAACTTATTTACTGTTTTTTCATTTGAGGTAATCCATTAGTCACACACTGTTTTGACTTTTTACGTTTTTTTCAGCGTTGCCGTTTTACAGTTTTCTACCGTGATTCGCGTCATTTTTAGAGTGTAGCTCTGAGGAGGACAGGTAGATTTTAATACAGTCTCGTAGGAAAACCAGTCCTGGATCCTACGTCTCGGGGGAATCGGGGAAGTATGCAGGAATCCACGAAGAGGTCAAAAATAAAATGATTTCATTAAATCATATTCATGAACTTATTTTGACCCTGAAAAAAAAACAAAAAAAAAACAAGAGCTTCAGACGCTGAACTTTAACCCATCATTCAACTAATCCAGTACCGGACACACTTTTGTAGTTTTCTTTCTGTTCATGTAAGTTTTTACATTAATGTTTTTAAAGGAGTTACATTTAGTAAAAGAAAAAAGAGCTTTATTCTAAACAAGAACTTTTATTCTTTCTTTACTCTGTTTATGTTTACTTCATATTCTTCACACTTTATCTTTGAGTCTATATTTTATACTGCGTCAGGAGAGAAGCCAGACGTGAGTTCATCATATTAACTGATTCTGGTTCTGGTTCTGATAAATGACCCCAGAAGTTTCGATCAAAGCTCAGGACGTTTTGTCTTAATCAAATAAACGGACATTAAGGATAATAAATTTATTTTATTTCATTGTTTTAAAAGAAATTCCCACCTGCTCAAACTTAACGAGGACTTTTCAAAAGCTTTGGTTTATTCCATTTTAAAGTCTCCATGTCGGATAATATAGCTGATTAAAAACACAACAATCAATGTGTGACACATAATAAAAATACTTTGTGCATCCAGCTGTAATTCAAAGAAAACAGCTGCAAATATTCTGACGAGAGGTTTTATTATTAAAAAAAAAAAAACATTTTTAACATCATTATTTTTATTTTCTTATTATTTTAACTGATTTTTTATTTTAATTTGACGGTTAGGTCTTTTATTTCCTTACATTTTGAGGGGTTTTTTTCTAAATCACATCCATACTCACTATTTTCAAAAAAGACAATTCTTAATATTAATATTAACGTTTTCTTAATAAAAGAAGATTAAATCTGATTATTTCAGTGAAGCAGACACAGAATTTGGTGTCGGAATGAAAACAACACTGATGTTCAGAAACTCCAGATTTTGGATGGACTATATTAAATACAGAGTCAGAGAAGTGAGGACATGGGGTCAAAGGTCAAGCACAGGAATCAAACACGCTGCACTGAGAAAAACGTATTTATAGTATAAATAATAATACGGCGGTCATAAAACACAATTTTTGATAATATTAAAAAACTAATGTAACATTAACATCTGCTGATTTAATACACATCTAAAACTCTTGTTTATTCGTCTTCATCCAGCATGCGTCTTCATCACTGAGTGTAATAGTCCTTTTTCCTTGATTTATTTATTTATTTTTACAGTGTACAAAATCTACATCTACATTTTACTGTTTGACGCTCCCTAACCCGCCCTGAAGATTAAAACTTAAACTTTATTGGTCACATGGAAGTAAAAGTACATAATGGAGAAAGGCTTGTTCCAGATTAAAAGAACTTATTCTAGAATCTATTCTCTGTCGTGAACTCTGAACCTGCTGGGGGACTGGACCCCCGCCTCATCCCCGCGGGATAATGGATCTGTTAGCGGTTACTCTACAGATTAAATAGTAATAACATGCTTATCAAGCAGATAATTTAGGAATAACATCAGAATCAAAGAGCCGGGCCGACCTCTGACCTCTTCTATCTGCCGCCCGCTGTGGCTGGACGAGCACAGACAAACAAACCAACACCAGGACCGGTGTCACACAGTAGAACTGATAAAAGCCGGGTCAGGGAGGCTGGCGCTGGAACGCCCCTCCAGCGTGGGCTTCATTAAAGTCCGAGAAACACAATCGGATATTTTAGTCTTCTTCTTCAGAGTTTGTTTTTATACGTGACGCAAACGCAGATTGGGATTATGTCTCTTTTGGGTTTTTACATAACTTAAACACGAATATATCATCATACAAACCAGCTTTGTTCCCCAGCCCTCATCCATTAAAACAGAACTGGGTCTAGAACCAAATCAACCAACCAACTTTATTAATAAAACACATTACAAAAACTATGAAATGTTATTCAAGGTGACCGATTGTTAAAGTTAAGGGTTTTAAACTTGTTTTTTTTAATGATTCTGATGCTGCTCATTCAAAATGGATCTCTGGTTCTGGTCTCACTGTGGGTTTTTTTTAGCTGAATATGGCAGTTTTTGAAGTTTCACTGGTTTTTATTGGTATTTATTACAAATGTGAAACATTTTTAACGAGCGCCGGAGCACTTTGATTGTTTTTAAGTGTTTTATAGTTTAATCCCAGTATTAGGTTTTTATTCTTGAGGCTTTTGGGTCGTTTGAAACTTTCAACTGATGCTCCTGCTTAAAAATCTAACTCTGGGTCCAAATAGAGTCCGCTGAGCAGCGCCGGCCAGCGACTGAACAAAACAGAGGAGACGAGGAAAAAAACTGGAATGAGATAAGAAATATTACTGAGATGAATTTGGAGATTAATGAAAAGTTATAACACTTCCACTAATAATGATAATTATAATAATAATATAAAACTAAATTACACAAAATAAATATGAATAAATAAATGGGACAATGTTAATAGAGGAAAAGGACTTAAAGTGTAATAAGTGTAATAAATAAGACTTAAAGTGTAATAAGTGTAAAAAGAAAATACTATTAAATCAAGTTAATATTTATAAATATTTACTTGATTTAAAAGTATTTTATTTTTCCCCAATTTTTTTTTTTTGGAATACTTTACTACTATTTTCATTTATGGCATTATGAATGAAAATGTAACAATTATAAAAACAATAATACATAAAAGTCAGACGAAATAAGGGAGTTTTTAGTTTCTCATTTTGCCGAGAGCAGCATCAGCAGAAGGTTCTGATCCGGTCGGGGGGGGGGGGGGTCCACTAGACGGAAAGATGGATCTGAGAGGTTGGTTCTGGTTCCTGACCCGTCATCGTGTCTCTAAGATCGTATTTATACACTCATAAAAGAATGTTAAATCAGGACTTCTGCTGCAGGACGTTGGATTAATCTGATTTTTTTTTATTTTTTTTATTAAATCTAAGGCAAATAAGGCATAAATTATATAAAAAATAAAATAGGAAGAGCGATTTAAACCAAATAAGTATAAGACATAATAAAAGTAAGATAAACATACGGATAGCGACTGGTGGTGCCTTCAGGGGCCTTCGTTTATCAGGGAATCAGCTCCTTCAGATGATCAATAACTGGAGATCAAACCTTCACAAAGTTATCAGAGGACATGTCTCCGGTTAGACCAGAGACAACCTGTCTCACCTCTTCACACCCGGCCCGTTCTTGGATGTCCCAGCTCATACACTGTAAAAATAAATAAATTCAGAATACTTAAAAACCTTTATCGTAGAAGATTACGTAAGAATATGTAAGAACCTGAAAACATGTTTCTATTTCCTCTTGGACGTAAAAATATGTTTCAAAGTTTCAAAGTTGACTCATTCATTTTATCTGTGGACCAAATCCATTGATTACAGTTAAAATTAACATTTCATGCCATCGTTTGGGGGAAAAAACATTACATCACAAATATATATATAAATTAATAAATGTTGTAATTGCACCAAAAATACACTTTAAGGATATAAACTAAATAAGTCATGAGTTACTTTTACGGTTGGACATTCACACAACTCGTGTCGTCCAGCCAGTTAAATTCAAAAACCTCAGGTAAACAGTTTCTGTCCCTGTCGGTTTCTTCCCCGTTGAATAAAAGCCGCTGTGACGGCGTCCTCGTCCGTAGAGACGCCAGAGAAGATGAATGGAGATGTTTAATGAGTTTTTCTCCTCCTCCTCCTCCTCCCTCCTCCCAGCCACTCATCCTCCAGTGAAAGTGCTGCGTTTTAATTAATGAGGCATGGATGGGAGATTGAGACGTGTGTGTGTGTGTGTGTGTGTGTGTGTGTGTGTGTCTGCATTCGGGTGATTTATGGGATGGTTTGTGGCCTTTAGGTCAGTTGAAGTCATGAGTCAGGTCTGGTCTGGGATGTCAGGCACTGATGTAGATTCCTTCAAACAACAGTGTGTGTGTGTGTGTGTGTGTGTGTGTGTATCTGCGGGGCATGGAGTCATGTTGTTTAACTAGGAAGACTCGGAGAGCAAACCTCTCAGCAGACATGAATGTGATCAGAATCTTTTACATGACTTTATTTATGGTACCGTCTAATTGCTGCACTCGTGTAAAGAGTAAAAGTGATGACCTCCGGTTTTAGGCGGTGAGTTCTTCATCATGCGGTTGGTGATTCCGTGGTACGCCCATGGAAAGTGAACGTTTGTCAGTTACACCCTCAACCTTAGTTTTCAGTCTTTCTTCAACCACTTTATATTATTCCTTTGAAAAATTGAATTTGTCATAAATTAATTCCCTTTGTAACAAAATCCATCATAGAATACACGTCCAGTTCCAGACCCGGTTCATTTCCAGTGGGTCGATGTTCGGTACCAGGCTAGATACGTTCGTAAAAAAGAAAATCTGTGAATTATTGACTGACAGTTATTAATTTTCAGTATCTTAAATTAAGCAAATAAATTAGAAAGAAACAAACAACGAAAAAAACAAAAAAGGTGCATTAACTCGTGTGGGTCAGGAAACATTATTTTGGCGTCACATTGTGAGGTCATGGCGTAACGTCACTAGAATTCTATCATCTCTAGGATTTACTAAAACCTACCTGTTGGTAAAGTTTCCTACAAATCTGTTCATTAGTTTTTCCGTTATGTTGCAAACAAAAAAATCAAAGAGGGTAAAAAAATAACCTCCTTAGCGGATGTAAGACTTTACAAGACGATAGAAACAACAACTTCTTCAAATGTTTATGTGTTTGATATTGTCATCTTTTCGAATCGGGGGGGAAATTGAATCTAACACCAGCAGCTAATAATAAAGCGGAGCCCTGAAGTAGTCGGTACCAGGTCCAGTGTTCCGGAGCGGAGGTCCGATGGTAGCTCACCCTTTCTGTGTTTCTGTGTTTCTGTGTTGCAGGTTACAGCGCGGTTGCCTTCGATGCACCCGCTAATTACGGTCACACTCCTTCACACCACGGCTCGCAGTTCCCCAACCACTCCTTCAAACACGAGGACGCCCTAACTCAGCAAAGCACCATGGGTAAGAGAGCAGCCCGCCTCTCACGGTTTCAGACTCTCCGTGTGTTTATTTAAATCGGGCTTATTTAGCCACGACAGTAAATCCTAGAAAGTAAACTTCTCTGCTGGAAAAAAGAAGTATGTCACAATAATTATTACGTTTTGCTGTTTTTTGGCTGATTATTCCAACTTAAGAAAATCTCAACCGTTCATTCATTCGTTTCCTCTGACCTCTGATCCTGTTCAGGGTCGTCTGTGGATCTGAACCCAAACTATTACCTACATAATACTTCAAATGCACATATGCCACTTTAATCCAGCACATAAGGAGAAACTTAGATGTTCAATAATGTAAAGTTTAGAGAAACTAAATGTATTTCTGTTGTGTAATACCCACATTCATTTCAAAGCTAGCTGCTAAGCAGCTAGCGCCGTGGCTAAAAGGGAAGCTAAGCTGCTCTTCCCGTGACTCTTCATTGTATCGCCTTCCAGCCTCAGAGGACATTAAATCTCACTACATTCATTTTAATTTCTGAAGGAAATGCTCTTGCTGGGCTCCCCCTAACGTATTATTATTATTATTTTTTTTGTTTGTGCTAACCGCCTTTCATCCGATTGCTTCATGAACTTTAAGCAGTTCAACAAAGAATCTTATTGCTATACTGACAATCCGTTGAAGAAGAGGGAAACGTAAGTATTTTAAAATGACTTCTGCTTTGTTTATGGTGATCAGAAGCTATGGTAATTGTTTAAAGCATAAAGAGATCGTATGCTAATCGTAGTTAATCGTAGATTAGCATACTCCTCCGCATAACTGAAGCGATTCAAGGCCTATCTCAAAAGACTATTTTTTACAAATAATATATTTATAAGTACAAATAAAGGCATGAATATGATTATCTTACTGCTCCCAATCGAGTTGGAGCCACCTCGAACTCGAATCGTAAATATCAAACATGTTTCATATTTAGGAATCCTGATCCGGCCGCCTCTGACGGATTACCCGCTACAGCCAATGAGAGCGAGCCAACCGCGAAGCGTCAAAACCGGATGTTGCGTACTTTTACGGCGAACTGAAACCCAGACATACCTGTAACCCCGAGCCAGGTGGATAATTGAAGTAACAGAAGAGCAGTTTGTGGAAGTATGGCAACAAGTCGGTGCCTTTATAACGAGTCTTGAAAGATATATCTAAATAGGACCGACGAGGACATCCGTCGTCCACCATGTTTGTTTTTCTTTTGAAGTCACGTTTATTCACGCGAGTTTCTGCGAGATCTCACTACAAACAGCAGGTGTGTGGTCGCTCTGGATTATAATATCAGAAATCGGTAGAAACCGTTCTCATGTCTGTGGTCTCCCACGTTTCCATAAACGGTTTAGATTTGAAAATCCTCTAGTTTGTGGCGGCATTAAGGAGAAAGAGCATCTGAAGAGGAGTCACTCCAAAACTTCACTACTATGATGTCTGGCAGGTGGAAAAAGGTGAATCACACATGTTTGTCTATTACTGTCTTTGAGCCTCAGAATTAATCTAATTTCAATATTTTCAATTATTTTTCTTTCCGAAATGTCGTCATTGAAGTCATTAGGTATTCAAAAACTACTTAAAGTTTTTATTTAATACAATTTTAACAAATTAAAAACATACTTTTGCATTTCTTGAACACATTAATTTCTGGAAATTAATTTGAACTAGGACTTAATCTATACTATCTTTTGACAAAGTCTTCTCTATACATCATAAAACAATGGGGAAACCCATTTCCAACCAGATGATCAATGTTATTAACATCACATGTCAGTGGTTGTAATGTTATGTCTGATGGCTGTATGTCCAACATTTACCCTGAATATATATATATATATATAAATATATATATATATATATATATATGTGTGTGTGTGTGTGTGTGTAAAACAACAGACCATTCAGCATCTGTTAGTTATCCACGGTCCAGCTTGAATGTATTTTCAAAAAACAACAACTTTAACATTTATTAATTGAAAAATATTCACAGTTAAAAAATAAGAAAAGTCTTTATGAAAATAAAGGATACTATATTAAATACTATACTGCCATTAAAGTACTGTAGCAGGGCAAATATTAGTTAAATATATAGCAATAAAAAAATATAGAAACACATAATATACACATAAGTTAAATAATATAAACAGAACTTATGGTTGTTCTTTCTTATTACAGATCATTCTGATGAATTTATTGGACCTCATCTTAGACAAGAACTGCGTATTTTGAGTAGAGCCGCAACGAACAATCGACAAAATTCTATAATGGTTAGAATTTAATAGTCGATTAGTTGTTGAGGTCAACGGCCACCGTCTCTGTCGCAGCCTAATAAGAGGGAAGTAAACATTAGCGCCATGGCGATAGCATTGCAACAGAAAACAGCCAAAGTGTTTGATTATTTCTCACTAAACGCGGCAATAAAAAAGTTGTAAACTGCAATATTTGCAAAGCTGACCGGTCCTGGCTCCGCAGACAACGATGACTCGTCTCTTTAAGCTAGTTAGCTAGCTAGCTAGCTTAATGTTAAGAGGCATGAACTAAACGTTCCTGTTTGGTTAACACGTGACGTGTTCTTATATTAGTTACTTAGTTATTGTTAATTTGCCTAATTAACAATAACAATTATAGTAATAATAATTAATAATAATTAATTTTGCGGTACCAACCGGTTTCTCCCGCCCAGAAAGCTTCAGCCACGTTTTACAAACCATCTGTGGAACAAGAATCTGAAACGACTGAAGACAAGAAGACATGAGGTTTATAAAACAAAGTTGTTGTTTTTTAAAAGTTTATTGTGTTTATAAACATTTGTATTTTACATTTTTGGCATATTGTAAATCAATGGAGACTCTCCTTTTTGTGGATTAGCCTCATTGTAATAAAAGTTAATCTTGTCCATCCGCATGATGTCGCTTGAATTCTTCATTTCATTCGTAACATTATGACATTATGTTATTTATTATACACCTGTTGCGTTGCCATGGCAACTATCATGCTTAGTAGCCACTGCGTGGGTGACGACGGCCGACCAAAATGACCGACAATGTCAGAAAATCGTGTTAAAGGTCGTCTTTCTATATGTGGATGTACGTTTTACCCCGCCTCTCACTTAATGTCATTTGGGATAGGTTCCAGCCCTCGAAACCTTTATTCTGAAAAGCCAATAGGTAGAGCCCCATGATGATGATGATGATGATGTTGATGATGATGATGATGAGGATGATGATGATGATGATGATGTCATGTCAGGTACTAGCAAAAGAAAATGCAGCCTGGCCGTGTGTCAGTTTTGGCTCTGCTGAATTAAGCTATTTGTTTTAGCTATGTTTAAAGATTTAAAGCTGTAATAAATGGCTATACTTTTTATATAAAGTACAGATTTAACAGCTATTACATGTACTTGTGTTTTGATAAGTGTGTTTTTGTTTATTTATTTATTTAAATTTGTTTGATTGTTTTTATTTCTATATATATATAATTTTTATTTTTATTTTTTTTTTAATCTCAATTTTTTTTTCTAATTGTTTTTAACTATGTCTTAAAGTTCTTTTGCAAATTGCCGCAACACTCTTGATTGTTTGTGAAAACACTCGTAAACACTCCATTTTAACTATATTTGAAGTTGCAGCGTTTTGCTTTTCGTAACTTGTCCCATTCCAGGGAAAAAGTTCTGATCCCGGTGCGTAACGATATTTAAATGCAACGCGTGACTTTTGACAAAAGTCCTAAATAGTCCTGATTGGAGCGCCTCAGGTGGTTTCATGTTCACTAACTTCTTCTCCTGGACACGATGTAAAAAAGTAAAAGCAGCTGTGTCGTTCATTTAAGGCGTATTTTTACATTGTGTGTTTAACACTGTGTGTGTGTGTGTGTGTGTGTGTGTGTGTGTGTGTGTGTGTGTGTGAGTGTGTGTGTGTAAGTATTTCCAACTCAAACAAATAATTTACAGTCACTAAAACCGAGTCTGTATATTAATTTAAACTGGATTACATATCTATATGGGAAAATTCTACTTTTAATCAGAACTTATTTAGCTTTATGGGGAAAAAGTGTGTGAGAATCATATTTACCTTCCTTAGAAACTACGTAGTGTTTTTGAGCAGCAGGGTGGAAGGTTGTGGGTTCAAATCCACTGCTGAAGAGGATGGATGTCACATGTTCTCTACTAAACACTAAGAAAGAGGTTTAATGTTAAAAGAGTAAACGACTTTACTATTTTATTCTCACGTTTAAAAATATACTCGGATGAAATCATAAATATATTCATAAAAGTGAAAATAATAAGTTTGTAACAAAAGTTTTTAAACATAAAAATGTATATGGCCTTTATAAAAAACAAAAATAGCCTCTTTTTCTTTTAAGTCAAAGGAACGTTTTATCTGATAGTGACTCGGAATGTTCCGCTGGACCCAAATCATAAATCCAATACGACAAAACAATAACATTTTTTTTCTTTTCTTAAGTTCAAAGTGACTTTTTTTTCTTCCTGTGACATCTGGAGAAAAACCTTTTTTTGTAGAATAAGTTTGGCGTCTCTTCCACTCAAACTTATTCAACAAAAAGACTTCCGGTAGGAGCCAGCGTGGATCTCGGTGTGTATTTAAAGCCCCTCCCGACCCGGATTCTGACGTCTCCGCCGCGACCTTGGCCGTCGCAGAGATAAATTAGCCACATCCTGACTCCAGAAACTCCCTCGCCGCCTCCTCTCATCCCGTCTTTCATCCGCTCCGCCCTTCCTCTTCATCCCCGCTCTGCTCATGTTATTGGTAAACATTCAAATGTGTTTGGTTTTTATGTTTCGCATTTCCTCCAGTTTTCAGGGCAAAACGAGCGATGATGGTTTTCCGAATGGAGGGGAAAGGTCGCCGAACGTCTCAACCGCACAAAACGCTCACATGTTGTGTATTTTGTCCCTGTGTGTGTGTTTGTGTGCCCCAGGTGAGCAGCAGTACCCCGTCCCTCCACCTGTCTACGGATGCCACACCCCTTCAGATACCTGCACAGGCAGCCAGGCTCTCCTGCTGAGGAACCCTTACAACAGGTAAGACGCACCTTTAACCACTGCTGGAACGAAAAAAGCGTTTGTTTGTGACATTCTGAGCGTTGTTTACACGTTGCCATGGTGACAACTGAGGTCAGTATGCGTGAGGGTGCTTCAGAGTTTTTTCAGCAGGTATAACACACCTTGTTTACTGTAGTTTAGGGTTCTGTGCATGTTAGGCTCAGTATTCAATGTATGTGTTGTTTTGGCGACATCGATTAAATTATTCTTAGTCACATGACTGCATGACCCGGACGTTAAGCTAAGCTACCACGGCTAATGAAAATATCATGAAATGTTTGTGCATTATATCTGTTTTATTCACTAAATGAAGCGATAAAAAAGTGCGTCCGAGGATGCATCACTTTTGAGGGTCCTTCTTAAACACTTCCGTTGTTGTGTGTTGTGGCTTTTGCAGATTGGTTTTACCTTAATGTGTTATGGTGTTTGTGTTTTTTTTGATGGTTGCGGTGCCTTTGCCCTGTTAACGACCGTACAGAAGAATTCTTTATTATTATTATTATTATTATTATTAATAATAATAATCATAATGTTTTTTAATTATCTCGCGGGAACAACTTCTCACCACGGACGGTTTTTCTGTTTGTCCGCAAGATTAATGAAAAATATCGGATGGATTTGCTTGAAATTTTCCCCAGAGGTAGTTTTTTGGCGTCTCTTACAGATGGTGACATTTTTGTGACAATTCATTATGACCTCATGAAGTGATGTCATAGAAAAGTTTTTTCAACTGTGGTGAGATAAGGTACGTTTTCCAACACAATAATATGAATAATATGAATAATATTTTTTTTTTTTCGTGACTTCAGGGGTTTTTTCTGCGTCTGTATTCAGAAGAAGCAGAAACAATTAAGGCCGGATTTTTTTTTTACACGCGCTATTGTTACGGTGTCAGTAATTCAGTCTAAGGTCGCAGGATGCAGGTTTTGAACAGGATGTTCACCTTCAGCTCAGGTCCGACTGCCACGGCAGCTTCCTTTTCTGTTTCTTTTCTCCTTCCTCATCCTCCTCCTCTTCCTCCTCCTGCTGCTTTTCTGGGACTGCCTTATTTGTTTCCATGCTAACGCACTCGTAAAAACTGTTCTGGCTTAAAAACAAAACAACAAAAACCTTATTTTGGACAAAGAGGACAAAAATGCACGTCTTCCTTCCTCCAGTAGAACTACAGAAGAAGAAAAAAAAAGTCCAGTAGAGGTCTTTGACTTTGACTTTGACGAAGTTTAAAAAAAAAAGGCAACAAAAGTGAAAATGAAATGAACTCAAAGTATAAAATAAAGAGTGCAAAAGTGAAATATTATAGTAAATGGGAAGCTGTCCAACTTTGGACCGGCGCTGGATGTCTCGGTTTTATATTCTGGCGTTGTTCGGAAAAAGATGCAGTTAATCAAAAATAAAAATAGAACACAGAGGACGTCGAAAGTTCAGATCAGATTCCGGGACAGAAAACGTTTTAAAGAAAATAATAATAAAATTTGCCAGGTGTGCCTGAAAAAACACTACTCAAGTACAATTACACAGTATCTGTACTTGATTACTTCCCTCCTCCGAATTTGGCCGTTGTTTGCATCCAGATTAGAGAGAAAAGTCATGGTGCCCACGAAGGAAGTAAACTAACAGTGGGAGGAAGTTCTCAAGGAAAGTGGGTTGATTTAGCGATTGGAAAATATTAAAACAATATAATAAATCAAGTCATGCGGCGAGTCGCCGACAAAACCCCGCAGGCCTCACGTCATTATTTAACTCCTCTCAGTCGCCGCCGGCCTGATGGATTCTCCCGGCGCAGATGATGAGCCAGGAAAGAAAAAGAAAAAAAACCTTTTTATTTTGGAGTTTATCTTTAATATCTACATACTGCTGAGAAAAGAGGACAAAGAGGTTCTGGCGTTCCGATCCAAAGAGGCTCATTAACGTCCGCGTCAAGCCGGCACGATTATCACACGATTGTCCAGTTTGTTTTTTTTAATTAAATGAAAGCAGGAAAAAATACACACAAATTAAAGAAGATTAAAAAAAATCCGGCGTTTGATCGAGTCACGTTTTTCTGCTGCGTCTCCACGTGTCATAAATGTTTCCACTCAACAAAGTTCAGTCTGCAGAGGGAAACCTCGCTGGACTTCTTTGAGTAGATTGACGTATTTTCGTCTCCTGTTGGAACATTGAAGTTGTTGGTATTTTGACCAGAAGAGGCGGGACTTCCTCTACTTTTGATTGATGGTTTCTTTATTGTAATTTTGTTATTTCTTCTTTGGTGAAAAGAAATCCATTCAGATGATTCTTCAACGGCGACACCTGCAGTGTAGCAAGGTGAAAGGCAGTCTGTGTGAAGTGGAGAGCAGAGGAGGACAGACTTCACTCTCCACTTCCGGAGGCGGGATCTACTAGATCAGTTTAATCTATTTCAATGCGCTTCTTCCTTGGGATCCTTTACTGTTCCCTGAGACGAACATGTCGTCTCCATCTCCGGTGGATTTTTCCTGGTGGTGCTCTGGCTGCTGGTCACTGAATGCCTCGGATGACAGATCCATCCTTTAATAGTTCAGCCGGTCCTTCACTCGTCCCCAGGAGGTCCAGGTTGTAGCTTTTCGTCTTACTTACTTACCCCTTTACCAGAGAACCTGGTAATAGTGTGGTGGTGGAGCCGGTGCTTAGTTGGTTCAACTCGAGCACCTCCCTAAGAACTTGTTTGCTATTCCATTGGCAAGGAGCCAAGTCAGAACACGCCATTGCTTTACCGTATAACGTAATCGGTTCTTGGTTCTAGACCAGCAACGAGGTGGTGCTTGTCTGGCACCAGTTTTGAGAACCTGAAGCTGTTGCTTTGGCTGTGAGAAAGCAAATAACTGGTGCTATGTCAGGCTCTGGTTCCAAAATAGCCCTGGAACCAGCTCAGTGGAAAAGGGGTAACTGATGACTTGTGCTGTCCTGGTGCTCTGGTACAATGTTTCATGTTCCAAGGTTTGGATCTTGGCTTTTGGACCCTAGTAGACCATCTTTCTCACCCCTGAGTTCTCTTTGGTTTCCTCTGAGGGCTCATACTCGTTTCTTCGGTCTACCAGGTGCCTGCTGTCCGTTGTTTGACTGATTGTAGGGTTTTTTGCGGGGTGGCGTTGTTAGTGCCACACCCATCCTCCAAACCTGGAGGAACAGTGAGCCGCCTCCTCTCCCAAGAACCCCCCATCCCCCCATCCCGCCCCCAGCATACCACTCAACCACGACAAGGTGGCGGGACAGAGGGAGGCTGTTTGACACGCGACGCAACATCCCACTAAATGAGTTGGAGAAAGAACCTCATAATCTCACACTGCGGTAAAACCTGACCGAGTCTTTCATAACATGCTACTAAGTATAGCACAGGTTTTATTGAAGCTTCATCAATGAGTAATCTAGTTACTTGGAGGCGGTCGGCCTCCTCTGCTGACCTGTTGTTATGTTTCTAAATGAAACATTCCTCACATGCCACCGAGGCGGTGTTTTCCAACGATGGAGGAACCAAGAAATCTTCAATAAATACCACAGCAGGGACGGACACTAGTGTGTGTGTGTGTGTGTGTGTGTGTGTGTGTGTGTGTGTGTGTGAGAGGGTGGGTGGGTGGGTGTGTGTGTGTGTGTGTGTGTGTGTGTGTGTGTGTGTGTGTGTGTGTGTGAGAGGGTGGGTGGGTAGGTGTTAGAGAGGAAGAGTGAAAGAGGAGAGGTAGAGAGAGTGAGGAAGAGGAAGAGTGGGAGAGTAGAGAGAGACTAAACTGTCCTGAACGTCTCAGTCTGAGGGTCTTCATGTCATAAACATAACTGCTATCTGCTCAGTAAACAGTACACACTCAAAGATATGCATATACACACACACACACACACACAGACTTACACGCACACAAACACACACTTAAACACACACACACACACACACACACACACACGGCTGGGAAGACTCATTTGAGTTGAGTCGGTTGTCTAATCTTGCAGCCTGGTACCAACAGGACTGTATTTACTCTACAGGCCGTCAGCTTGGTCCGCTGGAACAACATGAAATGAAAACATGCTACGGTTTTATTAACCCAAAGACACACACACACGCACACTCACACGCACACATGCACACTCACGTGCACACACGCACACTCGCACACTCAAACGCACACACGCACACTCACTAACACACACGCACACTCACACACACACACACGCACACTCACTAACACTCACACACACATGCACACACGCACACTCGCACACACACGCACACTCAAACGCACACACGCACACTCACTAACACACACTCACACACACACACGCACACTCGCACACATGCACACTCACAGACACACACGCACACACGCACATTCACTAACACACACACACACACGCACACTCTCACACACACGCACACTCACTGACTAACACACACACACGCACACACACGCACACATGCACACTCACAGACACACACGCACACACGCACACTCACTAACACACACTCACACGCACGCACACTCACTAACACACACACTCACACACACATGCACACACGCACACTCGCACACACACGCACACTCAAACGCACACACGCACACTCACTAACACACACGCACACTCACACACGCACACTCACTAACACACACGCACACTCAAACACACACGCACACATGCACACTCACAGACACACACGCACATTCACTAACACACACACGCACACACACACACGCACACTCACACACACACGCACACTCACTGACTAACACACACGCACACTCACACACACACACACTCACACACACACACGCACACTCACTCACACACGCACACTCACAGACACACACGCACACTCACTAACACACACGCACACTCACACACGCACACTCACTAACACACACGCACACTCACACACGCACACACACACACGCACACTCCCTAAGACACACGCACACTCACTAACACACACACACACTCACTAACACACACGCACACTCACTAACACACACACATAGACACACACACAAGCAAACACACACACATATACAAACGCACAAGTACACTCAAACACACACATGTACACGCACACACTTAAACACACACTCACACACAACACAGCGAGATGTTACAGCATGTGCGATGAGACTTCAAGTTTCAGTTTTTTTAAGTCCTCAGAGGTTCTGAAGTCAGAAGAAAAACTTATTTGGTAAAAACAAATGTTTTGGATTAATGACTTTGGTTACGAGGTTTCATGAAGTCTGTTTGAGCTGCAAGAAGTTCATTCACATCCTGGTTCTTGTCATCAGGAGGTGATGTCATCAGGAGGTGATGTCATCAGGAGGTGATGTCATCAGGAGGTGATGTCATCAGGAGATGATGTCATCAGGAGATGATGTCATCAGGTGATGATGTCACAAGTCCAGTTGAATTATAAAGTCCAGCTAGTGAGTTCTGGGCTTACCCTGGGGGTCTCCTGCATTTGCCTGAGAAACCTCCAAACGGAGGCGTCCTACTCAGATGCCAGCACCTCCTCAACTTCTCCTTTCAACATGGAGGATCTCTCCATAAACGTTCTAACCCTCAGCTACAGTCATGAGTTCTGAGTAGAGACCTCAGAGAACGAGGTCAAGGATACAAGCGGCTGAAATGAGCTTGGTTCTTCAGGGGGGGCCGGGCCCGGAGTAGCATTGATTCTCTCATTAGGTGCGGGGGCACCCGTCAGTGGGGGGGAGTTTTGAAGCTGCACGTGATTGTTTTGTCTTCAAAGCTGCGTTGGAGGCAGGAGAGACGGACACATCGTAAGAATCTGACTTTGACATGGGTAACATTGTGATGATGCACAAACGGGTCAGAACATCTCCAAATCACGGTTGTTTTGTTTTTTAGTTAGATGTTTGTTCGGGGGAGGGTTCGACCTGCCGCTACGTTGTGACTGTGAATAATGATGTTTGTGCTCCGAAAGAATTTTGACGACCGGTGGTTGAAGAAGTTTGTCGGGGCGTGTCCTCCGCCTCCACCTCCAGCAGTTACACCAGCATCAAACACTAAATCACACATATTCTGGAATATTAATCCCGGGTCGTCCATTCTTCACTTTTAATCACCAATTATTCTCTTTCACGGGGCGTCTCCGTTGTTTCACCTCATCCATCCGAACCAGCCGCGGACTTCTTCCTGTTCAGCAACAGGAAGAGCTCGAAGTCAGGAGATTTTCTCATCCCGAACCACAATGCATTGCTTCTTTGGTGCCATTTCATCTATCTTTGTTGGCTGAGGGGGGGGGGGGGGGAATAAGTTGACTTTTTATTTGTGGTGAAAAAAAAAGCAGTGGGTTGCCTCACAGCAAGAAGGTTGCGGGTTCAAATCCAACCGGGAACTCGGGGTTTGTCTAGCTTTAGGGTTTCAGGGTCTTGCTCGAGAAGCCACGGCATCTAGCGCCAAGGGCTGGACTCGAACCCCACGCCCTCAGATTGTGCGACGACGGCTCATCATACCGATAATACGATCCGTAACAGAGTTTCAGCTTTTTAATTTGTTTATTCAAAAAGTCAAAATTTGTTTCTTTTTCTCAACGGCGAAAAATAATTTAAGACAAAGTCCAAAAACTTTTTCTTTTTTTTTTTTTAAATAATCGGTTGAGGTTTTGTGAGTAAATTGTTCGTCTTTAGCTAAAGGAAACTTTGGATATATAGTGACTCAAAAATCAAAGGATTTTAACCCGATCCTAAATCTGACTGGAGTGATTTTTTCTTTTATTATTTTTTTCCGATGAAGGTCCTTTTGAAATCTTCACTTGAACAGATTCGACCCGATTGAGTTCCAACAGTTAACAGCTGAGAAGGAAAACAGACACTTTTGCAACTTGAAAAATCTCATGGATCGTAGTTTTTAAATCCCCTGCTCCTCTTCATCCTGTAATATTTCAGCAGAAACACCTCGTCTGCCTCTGCTGCACTGTAAAAATAATGGTGGCGTAATGAGGCGGGTACCAGGCACCACATCGACCCCATCCAGACGGCTGTGGGTCTGCAGGTGGTGTGATATCTGAATGTTGTGTGGGGGGGTGAGAGCCATAATTCCACCGGGTGTGTGTGTGTGTGTTAGTGTGTGTGTGTGTGTGTTAGCGTGTGTGTGTGTAATCACATGGCAGGTCTGAATAATGATTGTGGAATCTGCTGTGTTTAATGAAAGATGGCAGTTATGGGAGAATTTGGCTTTCTTCGTGTCTGTCTGAGGCACATTCTTTAACCTCAGCGCCGCTCTGAGTGTGTGTGTGCGAGTGTGTGTGTGCGAGTGTGTGTGTGCGAGTGTGTGTGTGTGTTGGTATTTGTCATTACAGTGTTTCTGTTGAGGACAACACGAGGCACCTAGATAGACACTCCCAACCCGCTGAATAACGCTCCACTGCAGCTCACGGGCTTTTCCTTCTACGTTTTGTCTTCCCTCCACAGCGGAGAAAATGTTTATCACATGACCTCTCAGTTGGAGTGTGTGGCTTGGAACCCTGTCAATACTCTGGCCTCCACCCTAAAGAGGTCGGAACATGACCGTCGCTCTTTTCAAACAGCAGCAGCAGTCGGCGGTTGTGTTGATGAAGATAATGGAAAACATGAGGAGTGAACTGGATTCTGAACACAATGAGACTCTGGGTCAGCGCCGCTGCATGAGAAATGGAACATCAAGAAAGTTAAAAAAACAACATCATTGTTTTTTAGGAACTTTATCTTATTTTTAATCTTTTAGGGCCACATTAGGCTATGTTACATTTTTTTGTGGGGTGGGATTCTGACTTTAATCTCAGAATTACAAGAAAATGTATCATGTAGCCCTACCCAGAGAATGAAGTCAGAATTCTGGGCTTAAAGTCAGACTTCTGAATAATGATGAACTGGCGTGTGCCCCGCCTCTCGCTCCGTCCAGTAGGCCAGTAGGCTCGGCCGTAGTCTGTTGGGAAAAGCTGCCGAA
>JBBDHG010000199.1:547500-552500 GCA_037951165.1 Lophius americanus | reverse complement strand
GAATCGACTCGAGGACATCTGTCTTGTATAAATCATATTTCTCTAGTAGTTCATGTTTTACTCACTAGGCGGAGCTTCTTTTTTTTTTTAAATAAAAAAACAGTTTTCTGGACATAACTCAAAAACTATTTCATTGATCATTTTCATATTTTATACCTTCATAGACTTTGAAGTGAAGAAGACTTGGATTGATTTTGGGAGAAATTGTTTGTATATTTCTGACACTAGGGGGAGCTTTATCACCAAAGGTTTGCAGGCCATAATTTCTCAAGCATTGGTCCGAAATTGTCCAAATTTGATAGATATGAATCGACTCGGGGTCAATGAGGGGGGCTGCCTGTACAACGCAGGGGATTGGGGACTTTTGGGGATATACTCTTGCTGTTGGGGACGACAGCACAGATGATTGGGTTTCATTCCTGGATGAACTTTGGCGGTACTTTCCTGATGGCCGTGTGGTAACGGTGTTCTGATGGACACATTAAAGTTCAGGCATGAAACTTCATCCTGGATCGATGATGAAGGTCGGATGAGGGTAGAAACACTTTTCACCTTTCTTCATTTCTTTCAGACTTAGACTCAGAGGAAGTACGTTTGTACTTTACCCCTATCCATAAACCAAGATATGAGCGAAGACGTATGAACCCAATAAAGGAGTTTACGCTTTGATTAACGCCGTCCAGCGCTGAGCGGGTCTCGATGCCTCGCGTCCTTGGAAGAGTGAGACAGACAAAGAGGACTTTTTACCCGCTGGGTCGTACATTACATTCCCACTGCAGCAGCGCAGGATACAAACTCCCATCTCCCCCGTGGCAAACTGAAATATAACACATCACACACACACAAGCGTTCTGTTTTCCTCCCTGTGTTATCATTAGAAGATAGAAGAAGAGGCCGCCTCAGACAGAACCGCTTTTGTTCTGCTCTTCAACGCCGTTTCCGGGTTTCTGTCACTTATGCGATGAATTGGGTTATTTTGATCAAAGTTCCGATCCATATTTGAACGAAAAACAGTTTATATTATTGTATCAATGACTTTCATGCTTCAGATTATTTGAATCCCAAACCCTCCCTGCTAACACACAGTGCAGAATCGGCGCCGTCTTCTCTTCAAGCGTCTTTTCTACAGATGATTGATTACTGGGTTTACACTTTTTATTGCCAACCAGGCAGTTTTGGGGTTTATGTTATGTGCTCTTATTTTGAAGCAGTGGTGCGGAAGTTGAGTGGTCCAGTGTTTGGTGAGTGTTTTGCTTTGATGAGAGAATAAAGTACGAGGGGTTCTCCGCATCTTGTAAGCGTGTGTCATAAACCCTGGGCTACACACTCACATAGACACTAAAACACACAACAGGTGAACAAATGAAATGATTTCCCAGAAAGAAAATGTTTGTTTTTTTGTTATATTTGAAAGTGTTTCTCACTGAATCGATCTGTCCTAGCTGTGCGGTGGTAGAGAATAACCCCATAATAATAATCCAGCTGAATGGAAGAAACGTCGAAGTTCTCGTTGGACCAGCGACATGTCAGTCTCCTAGTCTGGTTTTACTGATTGGTTGTGGATGACATCATTCCTTGGAGCATCACTTCCTGTGTTTTGGCCAATAGAGGGAGAGGGAAGTCTGTCCTCTGCGCTCCACTTCACACAGACTGCCTTTCACCTTGCTGCCCTGTAGGTGTCACTGTGGAAGCGTCATCCGAAGAGATTTGGTACCGGTTTATTTCTAAAGTTTTGATCTCAAAAACTTTATGGACTTAATGGAACCGGCCTCCTCCTCCCGTTTCTTTTTGCCAAAAATGTTTTATTTTGGGTCTAAAAACCGAGTTGCGGAGTGAACGGATCTAACTCCACAGTTAGTGAGGCGATAAATAAATATGCAGACACTGTCTCGTACTGTGGAGCACGCACAGAAAACTACCGCCTCCTCCTCTAAATGCTGATTTTTGGACCTGACTGTATTCTGACGAAAGATCAACTTTGAACCTCTTGGGTCAAATATTTTTATACACACTTGTACGCAGAGGCAGCGTGCTCAACCGCCGGCTTCAGGTGAACATATGGCCGTCTTACAGAAGACATTCATCAACATAAGTTAGAGCTCCGCGTTGAACTCTGTAAATCAAAGGGTCGGTCGGGGTTTTTTGAATTATGGGGTCAGTGTGATGAGATGAGCAAGTTTTAATAATGATGGTAATAACATGACTCGCAGTAAAACAAAAGTTCATGCGCTGCATATTTACCACCGCCAGGATTTACGGCCCTGAATCCAGATCTTGTGTCTTGTTACCGGATGTCTTCCTGCTGTATATTCGTCCGGCTGTCGCCCGCGTAGAACCTCGTTTCCCCCGGAGAGGATCCGAGATCAGAAAATCATTTTGTGGCTCTCTTTGTGTCTTTGTGTCTTTGTGTGTTGGCAGCCACGCAGCCGGATATGACAGCGACCCCAGCACCCCGATGGTGTACAGCTGCAGCACACAGTACCGCATTCACACGCACGGGGTCTTCAGGGGCATACAGGTAAGACTCACGCACTGCAAAAATGGAATTTCTAAAAAAAAAGTTTATACTTTTTTTTTTTTCTTCTTTTCTTTTCTCTGTCCTTTAATGTCCGGCTCAAATCTTTAGTTGAAAACATTTGAGTCACTATTTCTTCTTAAATGTGACTTAAACCCGCTTCTAGAGAGACCCCGTAGCAGCATGTTTATGGTAAAGAGTAACGGTCCAAGGATAGAGCCCTGGGGGTCACCAAAGGTCAGAGGAGGAGGAGTTAAAAATGAGGCCTTTGTTTTTTCTTTTGGCTTATAAAAGCATGTGAGGTTAATATTTTAATATATTAATTATATTCTTAACAGAATTATGTAACTTGATAAAAATCAAAAACAAAAACTCTAATAAATCAAAAAAAGAAATACCATTAAGGATAAAGGCTGATCTTTTTTATACTGTTTAAAAACATCCTTGACCAAATGTTTTATAGTTCATGGTATTTTGAGAAGGTCTAAGATATTAAATTAATACATTTAAGAAATTAAATGTGCAAAGAGAAAAATAATAAAAAACCCACGGGTGAAAAGGAAGATACTGAATTACGAGGAGGACAGCTCGTACTTTATTTTCTCATCTAAACACAATGGCCGCTCTACTTCATATTAAGAGCACTTAACATACAAAAACAGGAAACATAAAATCTCGATGCACAAACCATGTTTCCGTGTTTGTCAGGCGACAAGGATTATTTCAACATTTGTTGTAAAAGGATCTCTTTGTTTTTGAATATCACAAATAAAAATTCCTCGTGCGGTTCAAGAAAAAAGCTTTAAATTCTGATTTATTCACAAAAAAGAAAAAATCTCTCAATCATCCCCCGGTTTTCTAAAAACTCACCAGCGGCGTCTGACACACACTGAAAAACAAACACACACACACACACACACACACACACACACACACACACACACAGACACACACACACACATGCATGAACAGAAAAAGAAAAGAAAAAAAAACGTCTCTAAATGCCAAGATGAGTCTTTTTCCACAAATCCATTAGCAGCGCAGAAAGGCGCACACATGCACAGGGTTACTCTGGGTAAAGATACAGTTTCCATAGGAAGATCAGCACCTTAATAAATCATTAGATTTTAATTATTGTCTGTCAGCGGCTCCAAAGGAGCGGGGCGCAGAGATTCTCCAGACCTGCTCTTACTCCACACCGGGACCTTTCTTCAGATTGTTCTTTGGGTTTTGGGGCCTATTTCATCATTCTCCCTGCCCCCTTCCTTTTTTTTTTCTTTCCTTCTTCGCTCATATTTTTTTCTCTCTCATGTTCTTCGAAACGGAATTTCACAATCCACATACGAGAGGTCTGGCTCAGTGGAAAAGAATAAACAAACTCACTCTCATGGCCTTTGAAAGTATAATTTAGGAGCCGTTAAATGGTGAGCTAACAGATTGAGAAGTGAGAAACTTTGCTCCATAATTTCTACAACGGGGATTACACAAATTCTCCGCCGCTGCCAAAGGAAATACATTTGACGGCTGTGGAATTTCATTCATCAATAATAGTGGGTGACGACCAGAAAAGAAATGATTACACAGCTCATTGAGTACGCAATCCCATTTATAAGAATCACGTAACTAATCACTGACTCACGGCTAATTATGTCCCCCTGCTATCCGTCACTTTAGTCGATACTTATCCAATTATATGACTTAACTCCTGCAGCAGCGGAAAAAATCCACTTCATGTCAGAGTAAAATTAGATTTTGAACTTAGCTTAGCTTTGGCTACGGTTAATAATTTAAAAAATCAAGCAGTTAAAAAAAACAATTGTGTAAGTAGGAAAACCACTCAGGGAGCAGAAACCAGAAAGTCCAGCACAACCCAAACTTAGGTTCAGGAAAACTTCCTGCAGATTCCTCCATTAATGTCTGGGTTGTTGCCGGCCTTTAAATCTACCAACAACTCCGTCAAACTCTCTGAGTATCTCTTAAATGCTCTGTAGCGGCTCTTCTCCTCCACTTCAGCGTCTCTGGTCAGCCCACTTAGCCCCCAATCTCCGCCCCTCCCGACGGAAAAAGATCAAAGGCAGCATTGTAAGGTCACTACTCCAAACAGTGTATTATTTTACTTTATTTCATTAACAATGTGGAGCACAGCTGCCTTTTGAAACATATTCAAGAAAATACGTTGAAAATGTTTGAAATAATACTTTGCTAATAATGTTATTGATAAAAACATTGCTTTTATAAGATGAATTCATCAATGTATTAGTTTTATCTAAAGTAAAAAGTGCGCTTGGATAGAATTATAAATATTCAGTTTCCCCAATGTGAAAAAAAAAAGGTTTTTTGGCCTTAATATCCTATAAATATTTTTAGTTTGTCTGGATGTATTTCTTTTTTGTTTTTTTGTTTTTTTTGTCAAAATGTGCAGCGTGACCCAAATCATAATAAAATTTTAGAGAAAAATAAAAAAAAAATAAAAAAAATAGTGTGG